>VMDR010002581.1:0-88503 GCA_007922815.1 Macrotus californicus
AAGTGTTAAAAATGTGGTACCCAGGTATTCTCAGGTGAATCTATGAGATTATTATTAGTGTTTGTGGGTTAATTCTGTTTTGTTTCAGAAATTTAGAGTATGGCATTAGAGATGTTTAGGCTAAAATCCAGTCTCTGCCACTATCTAATCTTCAATGATTTATTTAACTCCCTCAAGTCTTCCTCTCTCTTACATGGGATCGATGATGGCCCCTTCACTCACAGGGTCGCTGAGGGTTACATGAGGTTAGGCATGAAGAGCACATGCCTGTAATAAATGCTCCTGGGGTTTCACCAGAGCTCAGCAGCCTGACCATTCATTCCAGTGAGGTCATATTGGGGAACTGTTTGATCACAATTAAACCTTTACAGAGCCACTGACAACATGCACACACAAGACCAGCTGGCACTGTAATAGGGGTACTGGAAACCAGCAAAGGCCTGGCCTCCAGTTGCTATGAACATCCACCACGTACTACGGCCATGTTCACAAGGGCCCATCAAAACCAGTAGCACCTCCCTGCCTCCCCTCCCCCCAGGAGCCTACTAATGAACTTACCAATAAGGACAAGGATGAAAAGCAGAGTGGCGACACCTGCTATTATGTAGAACATGATGCTGATGTGGTAGGCAAGCTTGTCCTGGTCTTCAATATTGGGTACCAGGACAGGAGGGACCAAGAACCCAGCTGCAATTCCGAGCTATAGAAGACAGAGACAGTCAATTACAGTCACCAATGGCCAAGAGATAATGGCACAAATTTAAAGAGACTCTTAATAACAAACACAATCCCAGTCTTTCTTAAAACCTAAACAGGGACTCTTTCCTCCTCAAGACACCAGAGAGAGCTTTCTCTTGATGGACAATTCAACCCACACACACCCCTGACCACCCTTACCATCAATAGCTATCGGCAAAAAATTATAGTTGGGGTTCTCAATGCAGGCTGGCTCATCTCTAGCTGCACAATGAACAGTGATTCCTCTACTCCAATTTCTATGGTGCAGTAAAACAATGTTGACTTTTTCTGGTATCACCTAAATTCTTGATTTCACTGAATCTGTTAACCAGGAGTTCAGAGACCCGCTGGGGAAAAAGTGGAAAACTTCTACACCTTGTAACCCCAAGAACTTGCTTTCAGAGAGACTTGGAAGCCTAAAGTTATTACCACATTTACAAACACGAAAGCTTAAGTTCACTGCATAAATAACTTAGCAGCTGACAAGGCACCTGTAGTATAAAGCTATACGCAGCTGCACACATTTGTACACACAGGACAGGGGCACATGCAAACTGGCTGTGAACACGCACACCCGCCAACAACTTGAAACATCTCAGGTCACATCTCACATCTGCCTTGGGATTCCAACTCTAGTAACCTGATACAGTGTGATGTGGGTGTTTCCAAGGTCAGAAATGCCTGGATTCAGGAGTGACTAGCTGTGACACAGTTCCCAAGGCCCTCTGCCACATGTAATACCAAAACAGAAATTGAAAAACAGCCCCAGCCCTCAAGCAAGCTTCAAGTTCCAAGAGTGAAGGAAGATGAGTCTGTCCATTGTCTTAAGGTCCCACTTTTCCTTCACTGCACTTGAAAAAACAGTGAGTAGAGACGCAATTTGCTGTCATTCCACCTAGGGTACCATTCAGCAGCAGCCTATCTGCTGACCATCTCGATTGTTTTTCTCAGCCTGTCCATTACAGCCACGCAGGGTGGTCACTAGTGGCTCCCAGCTCTGAAAGACTCACAAAAGTCATCATCTATAAGCCCAGTGTGGGGTCCTTCCAATGTACGCCAATCTATACTCAATAAATCAAGCAGACCTTTAAAGCATCTACTATATGAAAAGCATCCTGCTAGATATTTTGGGAGGTACCAAGATGTATATAGCAGAGTTCCTGAATTCAAGGAGCTTTATAATCTATTGAGGCAGGGGTCTTTAAAATACAGATTAAGAGATAACATATAGGGTGACACCTGTGTGTTGAAATTATAGAATGTTATAGTTTGGAAGTCCCTTTGTCATCCTCTATGACAGCGTTTTTCAACTGAGTACTGCAAGACTTTTAAAAATATGCCACACCTGACTATTTAGTCAGGGGCACTGACATCTTTTCCTTGAGATTGTCCAATTGAAAAATGACAACAGCCAGCACGACAATAACTGTCCAGTGTGAATGCCCTGTCTTGAACTATAAATATATAGATCATATAATAGAGCTGCATTTTATCGGTCATGTTGCGTAACAAGGTTGCCTCTGATTGGTTAATTCTTGGTACCAGAAATCCTTATATTCAAGTATGTATGTATGTATGTATGTATATACATATATATATGTTAATTTGCAGCAAAAAGAGTAGATAATTACTATTACTATATTTTTGTAAATCAATCAAAATTATACCTATTTTTTGTCACATCAGCAAAAAAACATATTTTCTAGTGTGCCACAGATTTTTAGTAATTAGTTTATGTGTGCCACCAGATGAAGAAGGTTGAAAATTGCTGCTCTATTACAACCTAATTATCAGAGGGCCAACTGGAGGCTACATGGGGCTGAGCTGGGCTAAGAGCCTTGAGAGAGGCCCAAGCAAGTAGGCTTCTTCATGAAAGAAAGTATTTCACGTCCTTGGAGTCTTATCTAATCTTTGGTCACACCGATTCGTCAGAGTCCAGTCTATCTTCTTAAATTTGTAAATAGCTGATCTGGGAGACTTTGAGAGTAAAAACCAGCCTAGACAGAGGGGCAAATGCAATCTTCACAGCTGGGAACCTGGGCCAGCTGCAGGTCCTATCTGGCGTCCTAGGGGCTTTGGAGGTGGAGATCTGGAAACTAGAAAGAATCCTGCAGGGTTCCTTCTGCACGAATGAGGGAAGTTGTGGGACACCACCAAGGTTCTGCTTCTTGCATTCCTGAAAGGACCCTGATACAGGATAACCTAGTCCCCAGTAATCTCCTGCCTCAGGAAATAATTTTTAAATTTTATTGACTTTATTTGGATGATATTGGTTAATAAAATTATATAGGTTTCAGGTATATACTTCTATGACACATCATCTGTACATTGTCTCCTTCCATCACCATTTATCCCCCCTCCACCTCCCGCCTCCTTCTTCCCTCTGGTAATCACCATTCTGCTACCTTGGCCATTTTTTGTTTCCTTAATCCCTTCACCCTTTTCGCCCAGTCTCCAAACCGCCTTCCCCTCTGACAGCTGTCAGTCTGTTCTCTGTTTCTATGAGTCTGTTTCTATTTTGTTTTGTTCATTTATTTTGTCATAAGATGCCAAATATAAGTGAGATCATGTGGTTCTTGTCTTTCTCTGACTGGGTTATTTCACTTATCATAATGCTTTCCAGGTCCATCCATGCTGTCACAATAGGTAAGATTTCCTTCTTTTTTTATGGCTGAGTAGTATTCCATTGTGTAAATGTACCACAGCTTTTTTACACACTCATCTCCTGATGGACCCTTGGGCTGCTTCCAGGTCTTGGCTATGATAAATAACGCTGCAGTGAATGTAGGGGTGCATATATTCTTTCAAATCAGTGTTTTGGATTTCTTTAGATACATTCCCAGAAGTGGAATCTTTGGGTCAGAAGGCAGCTCCATTTTTAATTTTTTGAGGAACTCCATACTGCTTTCCACAGTGGCTGCACCAATTGCATTCCCACCAACAGTGCGTGAGGGTTCCCTTTTCTCCACGTCCTCACCAACTCTTGTTTGCTGATTTATTGATGATAGCCATTCTGGTAGGTGTGAGGTGGTATCTCTCATACAACTCAAAACAACAAAAAAAAACAAACAATCCAATTTAAAAATGGGCAAAGGACCTGAAGAAACACTTCTCTAAAGAGGACATATGGACAGCTAAGAGACAGACATATGAAAACATGCTCAATGTCACTAATCATCAGAGAAATGCAAATTTAAAAACCACAACGGGAGACTCAGTTTTCATTTTCTGCTTTACTTTTGCCTGTTCTGCAAACTCAAGGGTGGTATCTGAACACTGTTACAATACCACTGGTCACGAGCACTTCCAGAGCAAATGTCATGATTAAAAACATGTCTGTGGTGCCCGAGGGCTTGGGGAAACAGGAAGAAGCCAAACTTTGTGTAATGTACCACTTGTCTTTCTGGCTCATGCATTTGACAGAGCAAAGGTAAACCCAGAAAACCACTGGGCTGCATCGGGGATCAGAATCCCACACCTAACCCACCGTACAAACACAGCACGTGCCCTAGCTGCTCCAGGAGCCCGAGACCCGCTTTCCCCATCACCATCCACAGCAGGGCACTCGACAAAGCCCCGAGTCATGACTGAATCAAATTCTTGCACAAAGCTGCCCTTCCAAGTGCTGCCTGATCATGGATATTCCCAGGCCATGCAGGGAGGACCCTGGGACTCCCACAAGAGGCAGGAGTTCTACATCCACACCACGGTGAGGGCTTTCAGTGCTAATGGAACAGGAACAGAAATGCTGGTCCAGCTCTGAGCCCTTTGCTAGGATCCCAGGCACCTCATCCCTCTTGACTCAGGCCATCAGCAAGGTGGACGGATGCTGCTCTTCTTGGTAGGAGGCAACCACCTCAGCAAACAGGTTCTCACCCACCCATCCTCATTCCTCCTCTGCCCATCACCCCCAACCTGCTATTCGGAGCAACGGGAGCCCACCCTCAGCCTCAGGGTAGGGCCCTAGTGCCTCATTCCTTTCCCCTTGGCATAGTCACCAGGTCAGAGCTGGCATGCTCTCTCTGATTTCTGGGCTCCTAGGAAATGCTTCCCGGTCGCTGAGGATCAAAAATGTCCCCTCACTGAGTCAGCAGCTTTCCCTGTGGCCGAGACCTCCAGCTTGAAGGCTGACTAGAAACTTGGTCTCCCTAGTACCTACTGTGGGGCTCACTCATGTCTTTCATTTTATTTTATTTTTAAAGATTGTATTTATTTATTTAATTTTAGAGAGAGGGGAAGGGAGGGAGAGAAACACTGATGTGCAAGAGAAACAGTGATCAGTGGCTTCTTTCGCACCCCCAGCCGGGGACCTGGCCCACAACCCGGTCAAGTGCCCCAGCCAAGTATTGAACCGTGACCTTTCAGTTCACAGAAAGGCACCCAACCCACTGAGCCACACCAGTCAGGGCCCATGTCATTCACTCTAAAATGAACCCCTCACCTTTGTTCCTTTCCACCTCAACGTTCCTCAGAGACATCATCACGACAATACAGTGGTGAAGGGCTCAGGCTTTAGTGTCAGAATTCTCTCAGTTCAAACCTCAGCTCTAGCAGTTATAGATGTCTGACCTTGGCAAAGTTCATTCACCTCTTTGGGCCTGTCTCCTAATCTACAAAAGGAAGATAATACTATCTAGTTACACTATCTAGATTGGGTCCTCCAGAGGACTAACTGGGCTTATTTGAATGGACTATTCAGCAGAATGCTTTACTCTGGACAAAGTACTCACTCACTCCCCATCTGCAAGCCTGGCTCTTCCACCCCACACAGGCACAAGGCCATGGGGTCAGGCAGGAGAGGAGGGCCCACCAGGACGCAGAAGACACGCGTGGTTTACTCACTGGTTTATTTATGGTGGACTCACAAACCACCCTTCCCTGGTTCTCTCTTCTTTCCCTGGCTCCTTCTCTCTTCTCTTTCTCAGCTCCCTTAGTCATCCTTGACTCTGCCCTCTCTCATTCACTCGGTCCCAGACCCTCCCAAGCCTTCCCTGGAAGCCCATTTTGAATCTAACCCCTCCACTTCAGGCAATGCCCTGCCCAACATAATCAGGTGCACAGTCCTCAGCACTTCACTGACGACAGAGTCCCTGCTCAAGGACCTTCAAGGAGCTTGAGCACGGAAGTCCAAACCCCTCAGCCTGCGGTTCTTGCCTTTCTTTGCCTAGTTTCAAGCTGCCTTTCTGGTCCCGAGTCCACCTCCTTCCTCTATGTCCCTGGTACTTCAGCCAGAAGGGATGATTCACAGTTCCAACCTTTTCACAGTCTGGTCTCTGCCTTTATCTAAGCAGTGTCCTTGCCGGGTAAGGTCTCCATCTTTTCATCTCTCAGAGACCATCTCGAGGTCAGTTTTCCTTGGTCATCCTAGCGAGGCATCATTTCCTTGCCTAAACTGCTCTAGTCCTTTGGTTTTCAGCCATTTTTCTGACATAATCTGGGGCCTGGTGAACAGGGGCTGACTCCATACATGGCTGTTGAATGAATGGGCTGGAATTAACTGGCACGTCAGAAAAACATCGCTTCCCTTCAAATAAGCCATGAGCTCAGACCCAGAGCAGATGTGGTTGGAAATTTAAATCTAGACAAGACTCTCAGAGAAAGTTCGCTAATAAAAAAACGGTTGGGGGTCCTTTTAAAGTCAGAGTCTCATGAAAGATAAATTGGGGTACCATACAGGGACTTCCACACACTTAAAAGCCCATCAACTTAAATGAGCCAGCACAGCCTGACACCACGCCCCCCGAGGTCATATTTATATGATGAGTGACCTCTTTCATATAAAACACCTGGATACCTGTGCATATGCACGCATCTCTAGGACACTAGCAATGGCCTTACAGAAGACCCACCTGAAGCTACGGTTCACAGAGTACCACAGCTGAGGGCAACTGAAGCTGCACACACAAATGGAGGAAAATGTTACCACATAAAGGCTCCTTTAAGTCCATGCAGAATTTATAGGCACTAATATGTGCTTAAAGTGCAGTATGCCTAATTTCCACTGCATAAAAAATACCCACATACCCCTGGGACTGTGTGGCGTGACACCGGTGTGCACAGCACAGCCACAAGCAGCAGGGAGGCCACGGAAGCTTCTCCCAGGACCACATCCACTCGGGGGGCTATGAGAGACACTGGGAAGTGATGTCAACACTCATCGCCCCATGATGTGGGCACTAACCCCTCCAAAGATGGGGCCACTGAGGCGCGCGCACGTCATGCTCATCCTACAAATAGCCCCTCTCCCTCTTGTGTCACTTGGACATTTATTTGCTCACACCTCCAGTTGAGGCAGGGCAGTGAGAAGTCAGGGAAACTCCTTGGCAAATGGAACAGGGCAACAGCCACACAAACTGGCCACACAATTTACAGCCAGATGCAGAAGGTCACCAGGGCAGAAAGTCACCAGGGCAGAAAAACCCAGATGCCTAGCCCTGGGTGCCTAGTGATGAGCAAAACTGGTACTGGACCTTGTGTCCAGGGTGGCCTTTCTTCCCCTGGCATGTCCTGGTCATGGTGGTTTAGACCCCTTGACCTTTTGTCCCTGGAGATGACATCTGAGCCTCAGTTGTATTTCAGCTCCAAGCCCAGAAAAGCAGCAAAACCAGGCAGGTGACCTCCAGGGCCAGCTGCAATGACTAATGACCACCCCCCCTCATGCCACCAATCAGTGGAGACAATGATCCTGAAAGGGCACACCTGGAAAAAGCTGATGAACATACTATTGAGATCATCCCTAAGACCACCCTAAACCCCCAGCCTTTAAAACCATCAAAGCAAAGGACCCAGCGCAGTACCCAGTGCTCCCTCTCCCTCCCTCCCCTCCCAGAAGTACACCCTCACCTTTCCCTTCCCCTCCTGTCCCCTCCCCCTCCCCTTCCCCCACAGGCGTGCATCTCCTAAACTCCAAGGGACCCCATGAGACTTACAACCAGGGGAGCAATGAGCAGCGGCAACTCACCCAAGGCTGACCCCCTGAGCCCCTTTTCTGTGACTCTCCAGTGAGCTGACAGCAGCCCCACTTGGCTCACTTCTTTCCTATAACTTTTCTGGGGAGCCAAGGCCGCTCTGCCTTGGCTCTCCTGTTGCTTCTTTTACCCTAGGCCCTTTTTAGTTTCACTGTCCCCAGCATTAATAAATGTCCTCTCCAAATCACCTGGTCACGTGTTGTGAAATCTTTTCTGCATGCAGTCAAGAACCCCCAGACTACAGGCCAGCCCGAGGCAGAACCTCTCCAGGCCAGGTCCCTGTCCGGTAACACAGTGAGTAATTAATCTGGGCAAATGATGCACAAGCAGGGGCTCCAGGGCCCGTGTAAGGGGCAAGGTTGGAGTGAAAGGTCCCCGCAGGAAAGCCACTTTTGGGCCTGTGGAGGAGGCTCAGGGGGCCACCCTGGGGCTGAGTCTGCGGGCGCTCCTTAAAGAAGCAAGGAGAACGAGGTGGCTCTTTGGCCACTTAAACACTTCCATGCAGCAACAGTTTAACCATGGAAAACAAGGCCCCAGCCACCCAGGCACTCCAGGCCACTCCTAGAGAAAGGCCACATTAACAATAACAGGCATGCAAATCTGCTCATATGATGGTATTTTTGAAATCCCCAAGTCCAAGCCCTTAGCTTCTTTAAAAGGCCAACTCAGGATTGAGGAGGTAGCAGACCTTCAGAAACAAAAACAGGTCCAGTGATTTGAGGGGAAAGCACTCATGAAAGAGGTTTACAGATTTAAAAGGCTAAGCTTTGGTCTCTAAGAACTTCGGGAGCAGGGTGAGAGCTGCTCAACTCTACACTTCCTCAGAGCTCCCCCGCCGAGTTCACAGCGTTTGTCCTCAAAGCTGTGGCTGTGCTGATGGTTTACACGACCCTGACCCTGACACTCTTGGATTTCCTCAGTCCTAGAGGTTAAGGAAATGCAGGAAGCAGCAGCTACTGAAATTAGGATAGCCTGCCGCAGTGATTGATTCCTAGGAAAAGTACGTGACAGCTGATACAGTGCGGTCACCATGCCACAGGCACCTCGTGGTGACATCTGCAAAGGGCCAGTCTAGGTCTACATGAGGGCAGACGTGACGCCTCCTCAGGCTACCACCAAAAGCCTGGGTCACCGCCAGCTTCACCACACAGAGGTCCCTCTGATGACAGGGCTGGGGGACAATGACCACAGGCTCTCAGAACTTCCCCAGTGACTCAGCTGGGAAAGAGCGAAAATGAGTGCATGTCTTTCCAAGGACCAGACCAGCAGAGTGGCAGAGGGCAGCATGTCATTTTCTCTAAGTTGTCATATTCGAAGTCGGCAGCACACGCAAATGCTTTGTCACTTCCCAGGTCTGTGCCGCAGGCAACGGAGAGGCGGACCCTGCTGTCCCGTGTGCTGCTGCCCTGCCCAGCTTCCCCATGCCCTGCCTTTTGACAGACGTGGAGAAACAGCCCAAGGCAGAAGCAGCGTCATCATACGCTGTCATCCGTGGGACAAGTTTCTAATCCTCTCAAGTTTTTCTCTACGTCTGATTGGACTTTCTTGGTGACAGCCCGCCCCTTCGGATATTCAGAGGTGAAAGTCAGACCCAGGCAGTCACTCTGGAAGAGTCCTTGCTCTTCAGGCTACCAAGAACCAGAGCCGGTTCCTCTTACCCTAGGGTGTGTCTCCAGAGACAGGCTGGGCGGGCCCCAGCCTTCTCTTCAGGAGCCAGCCTCACGAGTTCACTAACCCTGCCTCGTGATCCCAGAGGGAGATGTGGAAAGGAAAAGAAATCGAAACCTTGCACCAGGAAAACTATTACTCATCCACATCTCTAATGCCACCCCAACAAAGCAGCACCATCAGCTCTGGTCCTGTAACTCAGGGAGTTACTCAGGGACCTACTTACACAAAAAAACGTCTCCCAGCACCCTGCCTCTGCCTCCTTGTCCAGACATTGTCACCCGTAGTCACTCTGTAAGTGACTGCCTCACAGCCTAATCTCTCTTCCCTGAAACATGAACCTGGCTTCATGGGACCTTTCCTTTCCTATTCACTTTGCACCCTTGGAGCCTAGAATGTTGCTTGGCTCAATAAACATTTGTTTAATAAACAAAGGCTATGATACATTGTCTCCACCACCCACTTCCCCCACAGTTCTCAAGAACTGACCGTAAAGGTAAGAGCGCTAAAGTCTGGAAATGGGGAGTGCAGTAACTAATCCGAGGTTGCCCTGCCTGAGAAAGACAGGCCAGAGGGATGGCAGCCTTTATTCAAACTCTCACTTGTTACATTACAGCCATCAACTGCGGAGACCCAAGGCATATAATCCGGGACGCTAGTTCAGAGACAAAGACTGGGTGGTAAACCATGCAGGAACTTCATTTTCTTTAATCTGCTCTTTAATTCTTTTTTTTTTGACTCAAACTGGCCTCACCCCGCACCCTAACACCCTAACTCTCCCACCTCCTTCTCCCTTGCTTTATCATTAAGCCCTCAGGACAGTGAGAGTCTGGTCAGCGTCCAGGAGTCTTAGAAACAAGTCCTAGGTGTACTGACTTTAGAGACAGAGTCTTCAGTCAAACTAAAGACAATATTTTGGCCTTGGCTGTTTTAGGTCCAGACCCAGGAAAGTGGAACGATCCCACGAAATAAATCCCTGCGATGTTGGACAGAACAACTCCATGGCTGACCTCCGGACCGAATGCACTGAGCAACTCCCCCCTACCCCACCGTGGCACCAACCAGTCCATAGAGACCACGCCCCTCACTCCTTCAGTCGCCATGATTAATGATTTTTTCCCTACATAATCTACCTCCTGGAAGCCATCGGGGAGCCAGGCCTTTGAGAGTTAGCTACCTCTGTCTCCAGGCATGGCACCATCGCCTTAATAAACCCTTACTTTCTTCTCTGCAAACTCCTGTTCATGTCTAACTGGGCTTTGATGTATGACAGCAAACAGACCCTTGTACTCTGGTAACAATGGCCAGGGGCCTGTGTGGGTTGTGTACCACGGACAGACACCTGGGCCACGGTAGGGGCACCCTCATAAAGATCATGGATTTTGGGGCAAGAACATGAGAATTCAGGGCTAGCCACTCTGGGGCAGGTAATATGGCACCTACCCCCCTCCCTAAGGAGTGATAGAGGAACTCTGGGGAGAGAAAACACGTATTTTCCCTAGGACTGTCTGAGCCCCGCCGGTCTCTGTCTGTTACCATGGATGGCTGTCACTTGTGCGGGAAGGCCGGGACCACCAGGCCTGTAGGAGAACTGCTCTCACTCCGGGGCCCTGTCTCCTGATGGTAGGAACAGAATCACTTCTGTGCCATGCCACCACGTCCATGCTCCTCTGTGAAGGGAGGGGACATCCTAGGCACACGTTGACTGAAGCGCTGCTTTGTGCCAAGCCTGCTAAAAGGCTTTCCTTGGAGTCAGAAGGGATCAGAATACTCTGCAGGACCCCTGGAGCCACTGCATGGCTCAGCTCATAGGCCCCAATCAGCAGGGATGCTCTGGAACCCAGAAGCTCTGGGAGAGGCTCCCACAGCCAGAATGACCAGAACTGATTTTGAAACAAAGTGCTGACTGTAAGGGCAAGAATGCTGAGCCCCATAAACAGAGGGTGTGGCCCCTCATCCAAGGCTGCACTTCACCTGATAGACAGGACATGATTAGTGTATAGGGAAGTCCTGCCATTCTCTGAGGGTCATGGGGCAAGTCCAGGGTCTTTTTTTTTTTAAGGGCACTTAAAAGCTAGCATTTACACAGTATTTAGTTTTCAAGGCACATCTAGCATATAATTGGAGCCTCAAAACCACCCAGTGAGTTAATAGCAGGGTGCCCACGGAACAGAGAGGCAACAGAGCTTCACAAGGGCTTGCATCTTCTCCATTTCATAACTGAGTTTAAACAACTTACTGAAATCACAGAGTTAATCTGCGGTGACATGAACTTTGGAATTTCTGCGTTCCCATTCCTAGCCCTACTCTCTTCCCACAGAACCTTGCTGAGCCACAAGGCACTGAGCAGATACCTGTCCCAGGAAGATGTGGCCTGAGGCTGAGGAATGAGCCAGGGTCTGTGGGACTATGGACGGAAAAGTGACTCTGTAATAAATCTGACCAAAAGTGACCTCCCAGGGCGACCAGATCGTGCATCCCACCTGGGCAGGTCATGGTAGGTGGTCACGCCCAAACCTACGAAAGGTTTCCCTTTGTCTTAAGCAAGCCCTGTCCACCTCTTACCAAGGTTCTATCTGAACAGCGAGTCAGAGACCATCCGAACAGAGAATGTCAATGCTTCTGCAAGCCCCTCAGCAAACATTCCAGCCGGTGACCTGGGCCCTGAGAACACAACTTCTCCCACACCCTCCCCTCACACATTAGCCTTTGGAGAACAAAATGTCAGTGAGAAGGACTGTCCACACTCCACAGATAAAGCAAGGGGTTGTCGAAATGCCTGTCCCTAGGCCAAACAGCAGGCCAGAAGCTGATATTGGCTCTTGGTGACCTGACTGGGGACAGTTACACTCCAGAAGCAGGAGGCTGGTGAGGAGCTGGGGTGGGGGTGGGGTGGCGGGGAGGAATGGGCTCCAGAGAACTAGGGAGCCCAGATCTTCCCAGGCCCCGCCCCCAACTCAGCCAGCCCCAAAGAGGGAGGGGCTCTACCACCTGCTGCTCTCCCTCAAACAGACTTCAAAGGCTTTGGGAAGTGAAGAGGTAGGTGGGGGGATTTTCTCAGGGCAACCAGTTATGCATACAAGGTGAGAAAGATTAGTAAGAGGGTTGGATCAAGCTGCATTCTTCCCCCTACCCTCATCCCCAGCCCCCTGATGTCATGGCAATCACAGAAAATGCTCTGGAATCTTCCTTCAGGGATGAGAAGATAATGCCCTAAAGATAAAAGTGTAGTATCAGAACACCAGTCATCCACCTTTCAGTCAAAATGTCCTCAGTCCCCACTGTGTACCAGGAATGGCCTTTTCCAGCGTCAGTCCTAAGGCCGACCTCTATCTCGAAGGGTGGTGACCTGCCCTCAGCTTCACTCACCAGCACAGAGAGAGGGCAGATGGGTCTGCTTAGGATCCCAATGTATAATATGACATGGAGGAGAAGGGTCAGTCAGCAAAAGAAGTCTAGGGATTGCAGCTGAGATTAGGGAAAGTAGCTGGATTGTAGGAACCGAAAGCAAGCTTCCGAGCCTGTGCTGGGCAGGGAGGGAGCGCAGAGGTGTGGGTTCAGTGAATGTGGAGGGCTTTTACTTAGAGACTTCCTCATTTAACTTTGGTGCACGTTGTGAGGCAGGCTCTTATTTTCTTCAAGGTTTTTTTTTTTTTTTTTTAATTGAATTTGGAAGGAGAGAGAAACACCGATTTGTTGTTCCATTTACTTATGTATTCAGCTGTTGACTCTTGCATGTACCCTGACCTGGGAGGGACCCTGCAACCCAGGTGTACTGAGACGACACTCTAATCAATTGACCTACCTGGCCAGGGCCAGGCTTTCTTGTTACAGCAAGCTGATGCCCAAAGGGGCAGGTGTCCTGCTGGAAGCAGAACCAGATCCAGGTTCCACAGCTTTCACACTGGCGTTCCCCAACTTCGGTGAACATCAGAACCCCCAGGTGGAGAACCAAAACCAGTTTCCTGAGCCCCACCCCAGGGAGGCTAATTCCCTGTGTCTGCCCTGGTGCCCAGGAACCTGCCTTTCTAACAAACACCAGGTGGTCCTGATACTGGAGGTTCATGGGCCTCACTTAAAAAGCAATTACTCCCCCAAGGAGAGCAACCAAGAGACGCTTCCCTGCTGCTGGTTTCCAGCGCATCCTAGTGTCCTGGGTACGGAACGTGTGAGAGAGGTGCACAGTCCTGCCTAGATCCTCGGTAGAGAAGAAACGGTCCCTTCAGTGAAATCACTGACTGGCTCCACAGAGATCTCTGGCATCAAACAGGAAGCCTAGGACAAAGGTCTGAGGAGGTGCAGATTGCCGGAGGCAGCCACCATCCACACAAACAGCCCATTGGAATGGGCCCAGCTTCGACGTGATGACTCACGGCTGTCACTTTGTGGCTCTCAGAGCCCATGGGCAGCACAACGGCCTTGAGCACAGACAGCTGCTCCGAGAGCCTGAAGGACTCCCAGCTATGTCAGCATTGCAATTTGGGCGGAAATCAGGAATTCTAGAAGACAGGAGAAGGGAAAAAAAAGGAGAAAAACCAACCTATGGTCTTGCTCCAACTTCTGTGCCCGTCCCTTCTGGAGCGGGCAGGGTGGTCCATGGAAAGTGGTCCCTGGAACTGGAAGGGGCTTGTGTTTACCTCCTCTCTAGAGAAGGAATCAGATGGGATGGGAGCCAAAGCAAACTGCTCCACGGGGAGGTTCTGAGACACACGGTCTAATTCCAAGAAGTTGGGAAGCAAGTGAAATCCAGCCCTGCTTCCCATCTCCCCCTTTTGCCCACAGAGATAGTGCAGCGGCTGTGTGCCCTCAGGGTGGGGCAAGGCCCCATCTTGAATTGTGTGGGAGGGAAGGGGCTGAGCTAACAATTTGCACAGCGTAAAAAAGGAAAGATGCCTGGAATGAGGTCAGATGGCAGAAGAGTCCAGGTGAGGCGTCAGAACCTGCAGGATGCCCTTCCACCTCTGAATGACTCAGTGAAGACAAAAGGCCTTAGTCCTGAACTGGCTAGATCGTACAGTTGGTTGGAGCATCATCCCGTGCACCAAAAGGTTGTGGGTTCAATTCCTGGTCAGGGCACGTAAATAGGTTGTGGGTTCGATCCCCATTCAGGGGCGTGTAGGAGAGGCAGCCAATCAATGTTTCTATCTTATATCGATGTTTCTCTCTCTTTCTCCCTTCCTCTCTCTAAAAATCAATAAAATAACATATCCTTGGATGAGGACAAAAAAAAGGCAAGGTCCCCAGTCCTGCAGAATCAAGGGAAGGGAGATGCTGTTAGGTTAAGTTTGGGAATGGTGCTGGGAAGGAGTCAGGAGACAGAGAATGAAAAACGAAGGAACACACACCCCTTTCACCTAACACTATAGTCCTCGTCATCCCTGATGGGGCTTCCACCCTCACCATCCTGCAGTCCCCTCGGGCTGTTTGATGTTGGCAGTTGGGGAGCTGAAGTTCAGAAAGGACGTTCTGTTAACAGCACTGCTGGACAGACATCAGGAACCAGGCGGGGAAGAACCGCTCTGTCCACCTGATAAGCCCGCTCACCCCACTTCCTTCAGCACAGTCTTCGGTGTGTGAGACTACGGTCCGATGTGTGTGTGGGGCCTGCGGTCGGCCCAGTATCTATGTCACCCCAGAGACCCCAGAGTCCTTACCACAGACGACAGGTACACTCGTTTGGAAACAAACACCACCTCCCAGCACTCGCATAGCTTTTGGCTTTGTAGCTCTCAAAGGGACAGGTCCCCAATGGGATACTGCCTGGAAGCTTGCAGGAATGGCCCACCCTCCCCTATTCACCTGACGCCTGGTCACTTCACTCATTAAGAACGGGCTATTACCATCACCTCCTCAGGGAAGCTGTCCCGCTTGTTCCCCACTGCGCTGACACCGGGGCACACCCTCCCACAGGCTGTGATCCCTTAAAGCCTGGTGCACATGTGTCCTTGAGCCTGCCACGTGGTGACATTATAAGCAGGTAAGTGTTGGCCTCTCCTAAATCAGGAGCCACTGAAGACAGAAGCCAACTGCCTGCCTACCTCTACTGCGGGTAGTGCCAACGGCACCTGTCCTTGATTTGCCCGCTCTGACCTGATCACCCTAGCCCTACCGTCTCACTTGGTCCTTCCCTCTACCTTCTGCAGTAGGCAATGTTATCTCTGTTCTACAAAAGGAGTCAATACATAGAAGCGAAGGGACTTGTCCCAGAGTAGACAGCAGAGCTAAAGATGGTGTTCTCAGAGCCACCTTGGGTCTGACACACAGTAATGACTTCGTACCTCTCTCCACTGAAAGAGTAAGATTGAGTCATAATCCCCTCCTTCAGCCACCAGAGCTCTCGGTTAGTGTATTTTGCCATGTACAATGCACACTTTTTGCCCAAATTTTTTAGGAAAAACTAAGAGTACACATTTATACCTGGGTATAATTATTACATGCCATGGGTACAATAAGCCCTTGTATAAGACGCACAAAAACATGGGTGCACATTATACACGGCAAAGTACAGGTAACTGAATGTCACCTTGGAAATGGAACGTGTTTAATAATTAGTCCATCCCCTTGTAGGACCGGTTGTGACCAGAGCCCTGAGATGTAGGAGAGATGTGTCGTGGCTCCCGCCCCGACAAGTCCCCCATTCAATCAGAAGAGTGGGTAGAGGAGGAGGGGGACAGAAGAGAGCGGAAGAGGGGGAAGCACAAACCACCAGAAAACAAAGGCCGGTACCCAGGGAACAGCAAGCAGAGACCGAGGAGAGGGTGGCAGGTGGTGAGCTGTGCTCAGACAGAGGAAACAAGGAAACGCCTCACAAGTAGTGGGGGTTTGGGGTTTTTGATGGAGATGGCAGTGGTGGTAGAGTGTATAGTCTAAAATTCACCATTTTAACCATTCTTTACTGTATAGTTCGGTGGGATTAAGTACAGTCACATTATTGTGCAGCCACCCCCTCCATCCATCTCCAGAACGTTTTTTCATCGCCTTAAACCGACTGGGAACCCCTTTAAAAAGTACCTCCCCATTCTTTCCTCCCCCAGTCGCCCTGGTGACCACCATTCTACTTTCCGTCTCTGTGAATTTTGGCCACTCTAGGTACCTGTCGCACGATAAAAATACATTTGGTCTTGGTCCCAGTTCCTGGCCCAGAACTCTAAACATGTTTGGAATTTCCTGAGTGACAAGAGTCACTTTTGTTTTTCATAAGGAGCCCCCTTTACCAGCACGCCTGAGCTTAAGTTAACAAGGTGGGGCTCAGGTGGGGCTCAGAGTGAGTCAGGCCACTGAAAGACCCAGTGGTTCGAGTTTGGGAACTTCCTGGGGGAACTACCCTCCCCCCACCTCTGAGGAGGAGAGGGCAGCTGGAAATTAAGCTCTACAAAGACTGAACAGGGAAATTTGGAAACCTCTCAGATTGAACACACAGCCCCCAAGTGCGCCCAGAGGGTGTACGGAAGCTTGTGCTTCTTCTCCCCATACCTCGCCCTGGGTCTGCTCCATTTGGCTGTTCCTGAGTTGTGCCCTTTATAATAAACTAGTCAATGTAAGTGAAGTGTTTCCCTGAGTTCGGTGAGCCCTTTCAGCAGGTCATGAAACCTGAGTCGGGTGGTGGGAGTCCCCAGTTATAGTTTGTCAGAAGTACGGGTGGCCCCCAGGATTTGCAAGCGGTGTCTAATGGAGAGGCAGTCTTGTGGAACAGAGCCTCTCCCCTGCGGGGCCTGCGCTAACTCTGAGCCATCGGTGTTAAAATTGAACTGAACCTCGGGGACGCCCAGCCGGTGTCAGAGAACTGGAGAACTGGTCGGTGTCAGGAAAAAAGACGTTTCCGTAGCTCCTACAAGTGCAATTGAACAGTACTTGTCCTTTGGTAACTGGCCTCTTGCACTTAATAGAACATTTTGAAAATTCCCCCATGTGGACCACGTGTCAGAATTTCCTTTCTTTTTCAGGGTAAATAACATTCCATGGTGCGTGCAGACTGCGTTTGGTTTATCCGTTCCCCCGCAGATGAGCACAGGGCTGCTTTCACCTGTGGCTGTTCTGATGACGCCGCCGTGAACTTGGACGCACAAACATCTGTCCAAGCTCCTGCTCTCAGTCCTCCTGGGTGTGCCTTCTGTACCTCCCACTTAATTTTGCTGTAAACCTCAAACTGCGCTAAAAAATAAAGTCTATTAAAAAATGTAAAAACGCTGTCCTTTCTCTAGTGAATGGTTTTGGCACCCTGGTGGAAAATAATTTGCTTATATATATCTGAGGGTTTATTCCTGGATTCTATTCCACTGGTCTGCATGTTTGCCTTTATGCCAGGACCATACTGCCAACATCGCTGTAGCTTCATTATTATTTTTGAAATCAGGAAGTGTGCAAATCAGGACATCAGGACCTCCAACTCTGTGGTTCTTTTCCAAGATTGTCCTGGTTTCAGTGTCCCTGAAACTTCCACATGACTTTTAGGATGCATCTTTCTATATCTGCAAAACACGTTATGGGCATTTTGACAGGGATTACATTGAATCTCAGGATTGCCTGGGATAGTACTGACCCCTTGACAATACTAAGTCTTCCAGTCCAGGAACACAGGATGTCTTTCCACTTATTTAGGTCTTTAATTTCTCTCAGCATCATTTACAGGCTTCAGTGTGCAAGTCTTTTACCTCCTTGGTTAAATTTATTCCTAAGTATTTTTTGATGCTATTATCAATGGAAATGCTTTCTTAATTTCCTTTTGGAATTGTTCATTGTTAATGTATAGAAAGATAATTGGGTTAAAACTCTGCAAATCTGGATTGCAGAAGGGGACTGGGGACTGGGAAGCAGGGCAGGGAGGAGGGCAAGGTGAGTGGAAAGGCTATGAAATTTCCTATCGTTTGATTGTGGTGTTTTCATGGTTGGGCAATTGCTTGGTGGCCACAGATCTTTGAATGATTTCCAAAGCTCCTGTAAAGAAGTTATTGCAGCCACTTTCTAGTCTAGTTCATGTTTCTGTGGGAGGTGAGGATCTGGAGCATCCTAGTCCGCCGTCTTGTTGGGATCACTCTCCATGGCACGAGGCTCAGTCCCAGGGTATCTTCCCAGAGGTAGTTAGGGAACTAGACTGATCGGAGCTGAGAGACGAGGAGGCTGAGTGGAGACACGAGACAGACCGGGCAGGAATGGGGAGGGCAGGCGCAGGAGCCCTAGAATGCTACACTGACCCTCAGGCTTGATTCAGCACCCGGCAGAGAAACAAAGTCAGGCCAGGCAGGCCGGGCAACCCCAGCCTCCTCGGCTTGCACAGTTGAAATTCAAAGACATAAAAGGATTTGAGAGCATCTGCAGTGGTTCCTCTCCCTTCTATCAGGGATTTCCCCCACCCCCACTAAAACCCAGGGTTTCGAGTACATTTTCAGAACTTAAGTGAATCAGAATGATGACCCCCCCAACCCCAGCCCAGACTCTCCCTGAGGCAGGATAGTAAGACACTAGGAAAATTTCTTGGCAAGTGGAATGGGGAAACTGAGACAGACAGCTGAACAACTGGCCGAGCAATTTACAGCCAGGTACCGAAGGTCACCAGGGCAGAAAGCAGCGGGTGCCCAGCAAAGGGCAAAGCTGACGCCAGACCTGGCCCCCAGGGTGGCCTTTCCTCCCCTGGCATGTCCTGGTCATGGTGGTTTAGACCCTGTGACCTTTCCTCCCTGGAGATAACATCTGGGCCTCAGTTGAGTTTCAGCTCCAGGCCCAGAAAAGCAGCAAAACCAGGCCAGCAACCACCAGGACCAGCTGAGATGACTAAGGATCCCATGTCCTGGTGCTGACCAATCAGTAGAGACCACGACCCTGAAAGTTCACACCTGGAAAAGCTGATGAACATTCTATTGAGATCTCCCCTAAGACCGCCCCAAACTCCCAGCCTTTAAAAACCCTCAACTGAAAGACCGTGAAGGGACTGGTCAAACAACGTACAGGCCCACGGACGTGGACAACGGTGTGGGGACTGACTGGGAGTGGGAGGCGGGCTGGGCGGAGGGGGGCAAAGGGGAAAAACTGGGACAACTGTAATAGCATAAACAATAAGATATTTAAAAGGAAAAAATAAAAGTCGCATATTGAGCTTAAAAACAAAAAAAAATTAGAAACCCTCAAAACAAAGGACCCCGCAGCACTTGCATGCTGGCACCCTTCCCTTCCCCCGCCCCTTCCCCCACAGGCAGGCATCTCCTAAACTAAGGGTCCCCGCAAGACTTGCAGCCAGGGCAGCAACAGGCAGCAGCAGCTCGTCCCAAGCTAACCCACTGAACCTGTCCCCAAGGCCCCCTTTGCCCTGACGTTCCAGTGAGCCCAAGCAGCCCCACCGAGGCTCTCTCCTGGTGCTCCTTCTAGCCTAAGCCTCTCCTTGCTTCATTGTCCCCAGCTTCAACAAGTGTCCTCTCAAAATCACCTGGACTCGTGTTGTGAAATCTTTCCTGCACGAGGTCAAGAACCCACACAGTACAGCTGGACTGAGGCAGACCTGCTCAGGGCCAGGTCCCTGTCCAGTAGCATCCCCTCAATCTGAAGAGTGAATAGCTGAGTTCCCAACTGCTTTCATATGAACACAGGATCCGCATACAGCAAATACGTAATCCATCAGCCCTGACGAGAACATGGCTCCAAGCAGGAGGCTGCCTCTCTGTGATGTGCTGGTCCTCAATCCTGGTGATTTCAAAAAGTCTGATCACTAGCTCACCTGAAAGGCCAGATGAGAATACAGGGGCCTGGGCCCCACCCCCAGAGAGTCTGATTAAGGAAGTCCACTCGGGGGCCCAGGAATCTGCACTTTTACTGAGACTCACGCGTGGGGCAGAATGATCCCCTTTTTCAGGAAGCATGTGTCTGGTCCCCTCCCCAGGTCACTAACCTCTGAGCTCATTTCCTCCTGCCTGCACATGGGCGGCGGTTTTTCCAGGAAGGAAAAAGGAGAACCGAAATTCAGTTCCACACTACCCTGCCCAGGAGTCTCAAACAGGGCAGTCTTATCTGACCCAGTTTCAAAACGTAGAATTTTTTTAAAGTTTTGAATTAGTTATCAAGCATTAAAAAAACAGATTTCATAAGTCTGACACAGAAAGCCAAATAGTATACGAATCCTAGAAGAGGATTCTATGAGGTACCTAGAATAGGCAAATTCATAGAGATGGGAAGTAGAGAGAGGTATCTAGAGGCTGGGGCAGGTTGGGGCAGGGCAGGGAGGTGTTACCGTTTGCTGGGCACAGAGTCGACGGGACAATGAAGACGCCTGGGGTGTAAGCAGTGGCTATACCCTGTGAGTGTGTTCAATGCCATTGATCTGTACACTTAGGAATGGCCGAAATGATCGATATCATGCTATGTATATTTTACCACAATTAACCAAAACAGATTTTATATAAAAGTCTGGATTTCTGGTTTCTCTTTAAAGGAAAAAAAGAAAGAAGATCCGACAAGCCTCGTGTGTCAGTGGTGGGCGGGGGCTGAGGCAGCTGCTGTCTTCGGACGGGACACCGACACGTGTTCTCAGTTTGCCGTAACCTCACCACACTCCAGTGTCACTTGTACTGTGTCACACTTACAGGACCTGGCTCCCATGGGCATTTGAGGGCCCCACCCATTCTCATCTTCGTCACCACTGGCCTTGTTCTGCTCTCCCAGTCCCTACCTATTTTCTGCCTTCTGGTGCACAAGGGGAGGGCCAGAAAGTGGTCAGCCACATGGGCAGGCCTTTTGTGCACCTTATAACAACCAATGGAAGAGAACAGAGTTTGCCTTCACCTCCCCAAACTTCACTCAGACCTTGAAAGAAACACCTCTGACATTAGAAGACCAAGAATGATAAGCCTGGAGTTTAAGACACCCCGGTGGCCAGGATTTTGGACGACAACGAGGCTGACCATCTGCCGGCCTCACGACCCTGACTCCTGACTCAGCCTAGGAAACCCACAACCTCTCCAGGGGTGTCAAACTCATCTTCACCGGGGGCCACATCAGCCTCACAGTTGCCTTCAGAGGGCCGAATGTAATTTCAGGACTGTGTAAATGTAACTTCTCCTTAATAGTTAAGTGAGAGCCCGGCGTTGCCACCAGGTAGAAGCAAGGCGCTGGGCCAGATAAAACAAGGTGGAGGGCCGGATTCAGCCAGCAGGCCTTGTGTTTGCCACCTGTGCTCTAGGGCAATGCCCCAGATCAGCCAGTCCAGCAAACACAGCCGCCTCAAAACTGCAGTCAGTTCCCTAGAGACCATCTTTATCTGCTAGAAGCTGATTTCCAGCTGCTTGAGATACGACGGGGTTCAGGACACACTCCCCCCCCAAATTATGGTACCTTGGCATACTGCATGGTTTAAGCTGAAGGAGTTTGAACAAATGGCAGGAGCAGAAAGGCTGCTCTGATCTCCCCACTCCTTGCTCCTTCTTCCCTGAAACAGACCTTAAAACCCTCCCGTGAGAGGTGCCTCCCTAGACCCCGAGGAAGGAAGCATCCTTATCTCTGAAGACAAAGGGGCGCTGCTGAGAAGAGGCCTTGCTCAGTTTCCCCTAGTGACTATCATTCCTTCATGCTCCTGGGCTGTCATATTCCTCCACAGCTGTCCACTCTCCATCAAACCTGGCATCGAAATGCACAGGACTGTTTCTTTTCTTTTCTTTTTTTACTGTTAAGACTTTATTTATTTATTTTTAGAGAGAAGGGAAGGGAGGACAAGAAACATCAATCATTTGGCTCTCACACGCCCCCATCTGGGGACCTGGGCTGCAACCCGGGCGCATGCCCTGACTGGGAATCGAACCAGCGATCAGTTTCTTCATTTTCTTAGGAAGGTTCCTATGTCACATAACACTTACATTAAATAAATCTGATGGTTTTCTGTGATTAGGACTTTGTCAGTTTAATTTTTAGACCCAGCCAGGAGCCCTAAGAGGGTTAAGGAAAACTTTTTCTCCCCTAAAAATAGCATCATTGCTCCAGACGTGTACAATCCCACCTGGCTACTGAACACATCCCATCGCCTGCTGGGAAGGGTGGTTAGTCTGTAAGTATTAAAAACGGGCCAATTTTTAAAGATCTAGTAAGAAAAAAAAAATGTAAAATACTTTGTTAGTAATCTTATTATATTGATTACATGTTGAAATAATGCTTTGGCTATATTGGGTTAAATATAGTATTAAAACTAATTTCACCTGCTCTTTTTAATTTTTTAAATTTACATTTTATACCTTTTTAACATGGCTACTAGAAGATTTAGTTACACATGTGGCTTGCATTATATTTCCATGGGATAGTGCTATTTTCCAGAACCCAGCCAGCCAAGGCTTCCACTGAACTGGCTTTCTAAGGTAACTATTTTTCTTACCTGGAAAGCAAACTGATTCTCTCCTACTCTATTATCGGGTAGCGCTGTGCTCTGAGTAGTCCAAGAGTCCTTGAGGAAGTCCCTTCCCTTCTGGGTGCTGTGGGCTCCTCAAGGCGGGAGATGGTGGGGGGGAAGAGGGGGGCTGGAGCTGACCTGAAGACTTCTGTCAGCTCCCACATCTCCCTGGTCCTCCGCCAACAAGCAAGCCATCACCAGGCTCTAACACAGGCTTCTTCCAACTCTTGCACAATAACAATGTGTCCACATCACTCAAAACCCTACACAGATCATTATCCCTTGAAACAATGGAGCAAGTGTTGCTAAAAAAACAAAAAAAAGCCAGTCTGTTACCACCTGTTCAACTGGTCAGAAGGAGCAGGAAGAGCCTCATCTGCAGTCTGTGAGTCTCCTGCCCTCCTCTCTCGCCTCATCTCGGGATTTACTGGTTTCCTCTTCGCAGAGACTTGTGACTTGTGCCTCTCCAGCTCAGTTCAGAGCCGCAGCACCGGCCCTTCAGCAGTTTGCAAGGCCCCCAGAGGGTGAGGGGATGGGGGAGAGGGGACTGAGGTGCTTGATTCTAATGCTGGGAACTTCAGAACAGAGCCAGGCTCTCAAATTCTAGAGGAAACTGCTGGACACCTTTTCGCCACCACAACCCTTGAGACACAAAGGGGCAAAATTTGAACCTCAGAATCCCCCCACCCCACCCCACCCCACCCCCGCTTTTAAAAAAATATATGCTTTATCCACATGAAGACTCAATTAGGGCCAATTATCCACATGTACTCTGGAGGTGGAACTGGGTTCAAACTCCCTTCCACCACTCAGACTCTGTGGGACCCTGAATAAGGCTGCTCATTGACCTGTCTCCGTTTCTCCCCTGTAACAGTGGGGACAATTCCACCTGCCTCATAGCGCCGAAAAATTAAATAATGGATGAAAAAGTGCCTTGCACAGAATAGCTGTTTCATAGACATTTAGCTCCTTTCCCCTTCAATTTTCCCAGGGCAATTAGGCAAAGAAGATACGAAATACCTTGTGGATAACTGAAAATAAATCCTCTATACTCTAATAAGTTTTGCTTTTCTTTTTTTTTTAAATCTGAATCTTGGTGCCTGGTACAATTTAAATATCTGGTGCGAGAACTCTGCAAAGGCAGGGATTCTCTTTGCGGCCCTAGCACAGCATCCAGAAAAGAAGGCAGGAGCCAGGTAAAGGGGTTCAGAACAGGCCGCCCCAAGATGTGCCGCTGTGGCATGTGGATTATGTCGAGCTGAAGGCCATTGAGAGCCTGCAGATTCAGGAGGACCTTCTGCCCCTCCCTTAACTACCTAGGAGAATTTAAATTGGGGGCCCTAGCCATAATAAGAATTATTACCAGAAATAACCTTGACGACCCATCTGTAGGGCGGGACAAACTTCTAACTACTGCGTATCTACTCCTCTGGCAGTCCAGTGAAAGCCCCTCCTTCCCCTCTGGAGCCCCAAGGCATCTTACCTCAGTCCTAAGGATGTCAAATAAAACTCATTTTCCCTTTCTGTCTCTGAACCGCTCACATGTGTGGGGTCTCTGACTCTTTCGTGCATGTGGTGTTCCCATCTGTACACACGCAATGAAATTTGGTAACTTTCTCTTGTTAATCTGCCTCACGTTGAGTTCATTATTAGACCGGCTGAAAGAGCCTGGAAGGGTGAAAGCAGTTCTCTTCCTCCTCCACACAAGTGAGCATTTGTTGAAGGAACGAATGAATGTTGGATCGAGCACGAGTAGGGTCTGGTGCGTGTGTGGGGCATATAAGAAGCACAGGAAGAGAGAGGTCAGAATTACCAGGGGGTGTGCTGATCAGTGTGAAGGTCGCAGCCCGTGAAGAATTCCTCGGCAGAATGACATTTAGAATCTGTTTAACGGCTTTGTGGAGCCTTTTTTCTAAGGAGCGAAGTTCAAGGTGCTTTGTTAACGTGTAATTCTCCTCTGCTCAGTCATGCATTACTCAGAAAGAAAGGTTAAAACACATTCAGAGGCCCTGGCCAGGTCCCCACACACCAAGATTGTGGGTTCGATCCCCAGTCAGGGCACATGCAAGAACCGACCAATAAAGGCCTCAGTAAGTGGAGTAACAAATCGATGTTTCCCTTTCTCTCTTTTTTCCTCTCTCTCTTTCTAAAAATCAATAAATATTTTTTTGTAAAAACATGCTGAAAACCAAATATTTATCTTTACATGAGGAAGCATAAACAATTCAGTTTTTTCCATGTTTTTTTTTAACCCAGCCAGGTGGGTTGAGCCTAAAAGACAGAACTAAAGAGGTGGCCCTGTGACAAAACCCTTGCTGTCAGAGTGTTTTTGACTGTGCAGTTCTCAGCAGGCCCTGGCCTTGGTGGGGTATAAGGGTGATGAACGGGTAACTTTTTATTAAATGTAAAGATATATCTGGCGTTGAGTTCCCTCACTGGTGTGTGAGGAAGGGTAAGAATACCTATTAGTTTATCCGTAATGGTGAACAAAACAAGCCTTGGCTTCTCTGATCTCACCAGGCCACCTGAGGGCTTCTCCCAGTCCGTTCTGCCCTCCCCAAACAGTGGCCTTGTCTGTACCCTATTCTATGGCAAATGGGGAGAATTCTCTCTCCGGGAGTTTGAAAGGCCCTGCCCTTCGCCCCTACCCCACTTTTACCCTCCTATAAAGGAAAAATCTAGTGAAGTCAAGCCCACCAGCAGGGCTGCAGTGGGGGCATTAAAACTCCCCATCACATTGCCTTAGACGCTAAGGCTTTTAGAGGGTAGGTAAATGTCACCCTCAACACCTACTTTTCAGTTGCCTTGAACAAGATCCATCTTGCTTCACCCCTACGCTCCAAATCAATTCCATCTTCCAAACAGTAAAACCCACAGGTGGAAAAAAACTACCACCTGGGTAAAGGATTTTACGTTGCCTGTTTCTGTGCTAAAGAAGGCCTCTCTGCATGTTCTCATCAATTGCTTACGCTGCTACCCAAGTGGCAGGACTAAGTGGTCTGGGCAAATTTAGCTCAAGTCAACTTCCTGGTGGTGAAGACAAACAATGAAAATCTGCCTTCAGAGAAGTTTTGGAAATTTCTGACCCAAATAAGAAGCTTCTAGATGAAAGGCTAAATTTTCTAAATCAGATGAACAGGCCTATATGAACTAAGAAGGGTCACTGGTCATTTTTAAACACACAGCCACAAGTGAGTATGCCTTGGCAAGCAGTGAGTCCCAGAGACAGGGGTCCAGGTGAAGAAGAGCCCCAGATTTAACTTGCTTCAAATATTTGGAGAAGACAATCAGATTCATAACACACCCAAATTTCTGGGTCATGACCACACTGAGATGCAAGGAATTTGAGATGCTCCTTCCAAAAAGAAAGAAAGAGAAGGGATTCAGGGATGAGCTTCCCAGGACTTTCCAAGTCTTCTAGTCTTTAGAAATTCCGAGTGAGAGTTCTTCTCTGTCCTGCTGAACTTGGCTGTAAACCAGAGGGAAGAAGTTTGGCAGAAAGCATTATTCCCACCGTCCTGGCTTCAGCTGTGTGTGAAAGAAGGTTAGAGCAGTGCCAAAACTGACCAGGGCAGGGCTCTGCGATCCTGTGTGGTACAGGAGATACTGCACTCTAGGAAAGCTGTTGGTCGGGCTGAGAACACCTGCTAAATTCTGATGGGACCAGAATAGTCTGGTGTCCTGGAGCTGCTCCCAGAGAAAGGATAGCTTTCCTGAAGTCGAAGGTCTAAGCTGGTGGACTGACGGGTTAGGAATAAAATCATCAAAACCATCAAATGTTTCTAAAGCACGTTTCCTGCTAGAGGAGGGGAAATTGTGAGTGGGGGAAAAAATTCCCTCCTTCTGTTTCCCCTTCTCTTACACAGTCACTCAGTCATAATCACTCACTCAGCCCATCAATCACACCCAGCCGTAAAGTCACCTGGAGTCAGAAACACAGATGAAATCAGAAAATTAGTCTCCCACACAGTTAAGTTGCAGTTAGGTAAAATTAAACACAGTCCCACGATGATATGATGCCCATTCCCCTGAACACCCACAAACACTGCTACCCACCTGATTGCCAAAGACAGCTATGGAGCAGGCCGTTGAGACTTCATTAGCCCCGAACCAGACAGAAGCGATGCGGGAGGGCATGCCCAGGATGAAGACCTGGGCCACGGAGCAGATGACCTGGCCCAGCACAGTGACTGGAAAGAGATGTGGCTTCAGGCTCCCTAACTTCACCCAGGCTCCCAGGCAGTTGAGAGCGGAGCCGGTCAGGGCGATGGTACGCAGGCCGAATTTTTCCAGCATCCAGGCCACCGGCAGCAGTAAAGGGATGTAGGTCAGCATGTAGCACATGGACAGCCAGTCGATGGCAAAGGCACTGACGTCGTAAAACGTCCTGAAGATGTTATTGATGGAGCCATACTGGATCCACTGGAAGGCGTTGCACATGGAGTAACAGCTAAACACCAGGACCACCACCCAGCGGCGCTTGCTCACCTTAATCATGCTGAGGCCCTCGGGACCTGAGCTACTGGGTTGGGCCAAGACATCAGGTTGGGCCAAGGTACTGGGGAAGGCTGAAATGCTGGGGTGGAAGGAGACGCTGGGATGGGCTGAGACGCTGGGGTTGGTAGAGACGCTGGGATGGGCCGAGACGCTGGGGTGGGCAGACGTGCTGGGGTCCACCCGGAACGCTGCCTCCTTCTCAGAGGTGCCATCCCACTCCTCCAGGTTGGGACCTTCATTCACCATGGCCGCGGCCTCGCCTGGAGCGCTGGACAGGTGCTGAGAACTCCGGCAGTCTTACGGCACAGCAGCCTCGGCTGGTCCCCTAAAGCTGATGGGGCAGTCGCTCCGGTCTGTTTCAGAAGAAATGGAGACCCAGTCCTGCGTGAAAGCCACGAGTGGGCCTCCCACCTTTCACGTCCAAAATTCTGTCCCCGCTTTTCCGTGGGGCCCGCTGTCCCCCACCGCTGTTCCCCAGGCCGGCCGCAGGCGCCTCCGCCTGGTCCTGGCCGCTGGCGCCTTGAGTCCGCCGAAGGCTTTCTCGCCTCGTTCAGCGCCGCGTTCCGGGAAAAGACTTAGCTCCTAGCGCAGCCACTTCGCAGGACTCCGCTCGCTCCCCGGCCGGCTCGGGGCCTCGCCCCTAGGGCGCACGTGACCGCCCCGCCCCCGTCCCGCCTGGCTTCCCTCCCCCCCGCCCAACCTCCTCCCGCCCGGCGAGCCTGACAGCCCAGTTGTTTCGCCACAGTTTGAGGGGTGCATTCCTCCTCCACGCCCCAGGCGTCATGGAAACTACCCGGTTAACCCCCACCCCCTGAACTGCCCCTCAAATTCATTTGCCCCCCTCCCAGAGGGCCACGCGAGAAAATCCCGTCCTCCTTTCCGAGGTAACCCTCCAAATAGTTTCCTCGCACCGGTCCACATCTTCCGCGCGCGTGCACCGAGGCCCGGCGCCTCCAGAATGATCTGGGGAATCCGAGAGGAACTCCCAACTTTTTCCCACTTGGCTGGGCCCCCAAACCCTTCCTGAACTGTGGTGTAAAGAGAGATTTGTAGATTTCACGCTCTGGTTGCGCTCCTGGGGTAAAGAGGAATTGCAGAAAACTCACTTCGCGGGTGCTTTCGGGGCGCACGTCGTCCGTCCCGGGGGAACTCATATTGGAGCCTGTTAGATGGGGCTATCCTGTTTTGACGGATCCCCAGGGCTGCCTCCTGGGCGAGGACCTGAGGGTGGAGGGGAGAGGGCAGTTGGAGATGCTTAAGAGCCAGCGGCGGTTGCGTGGTGAAGGGCACGGCACCTACGTAGCCCTGGGCTGCCACCTGCTGGGCCGGCCCTTCCCGAGAGTAAATCCTAAACTCAGGACCTCCAGAAAGTCAGTCTGGCAGGGCAGAGGCGCGTGTTCCCACTGATCCATTTCAGCCCTCGGGAGAGTAAGAGCCCACATTCTCCCTGGGTTCAAACACCGGCTTAGCCACTCCAAGGTATGTAAGGTAAATTAAGGTACTCCACCTCTCTGTGCCTCGGCTTCTTTATCTGTAAAACCGGGCTGATGACAGAACAGTGCCCACCTCACAGTGATGTTTTGGGGCTTGCACTTAGGACCCGAAAGCACTTTGAAAATGTCCAGCAGATAGTGAGCGTTTCGTGAGTGTTGTCTAGCCTAACAATTCAAAAGCTAACATTCGTTGTATTGTGCTAACATATTTACTGCGGTATCTCAGTTAACCACCCCAAGAATTCTATGAAGTGGTTACTATGGCTTGCCTGCATTTCATATTGGTCAGAAAACTGGGGCTCATAGAAGTGAAGTCACTTCCTCCTTAAAGCCCCGGCTGTCCTGAAGTGCATCACTTCCATGCAAGTCTGTATTGGAGCTACAGCCGGGCCACTCAAGTGCAGCCTGGGGCGGCAGTGTGGGCCACCCCTGACCTCCTGAACTGGAGTCTGCATTTTAGAGTATCTCCAGGTGATGCGTTTATTTGCACATTCAAGTTTGAGGCCTGTAGGTTGCCACTGCATTTTTTGTTTTCCTTTTTAATCTTTGGACCAAAAATGAAGGATTTAAAGCTGTGTGACCCAATGTGCAGCCCAAGTTGGGACAGTGGTTCTCAACTTGGGTGGCACATTAAAATCACATGAGGGCCCTGGCCAGGTAGCTAAGTTGGTTAGAGTGTCCCATCCCAATACACCAAGGTTGTGGGTTCAATCCCCAGTTGGGGCATGTACAAAAAAGCAACCAATTAATGGGTAAATAAGGGGAACAACAAATCGATATTTCTCTCTCTCCAAGATCAATAAAAAAATGATAAAACTTAATTTTAAAAAATAAAATAAAATAGAGTCACATGGGGGAACTCAACATTCTCAATGCCTTCAGCCACAGCCCAAATCAGGGTGTCTGGGTGTGGAGCCTGGCATCTACTTGTGGAAAGCTCCCCAGGTGATCTCAACATGTACCCGAGTTTAAGCACCCCTGGTGGGGTCAGAACCTTGGCTGCACAAACAGGTGTCAGACTGGTGGAGTCAGACTGGACCTCGGTTCAGCAACCTCGGTACCTGAGTTCTGGCTAAGGAAGAATTCAGAGTCAAGACTCAAACTATAAGAGAAAGTTTATTTAGAAAGTCACAGAGGCAGAAGTGAGATGTAGGAGAAACGAGCTCAGAAAACAAATTACAGAGGCAAAAGAAGGGTCCTTGGAGCTTAGGAAAAAGAGAGGCAAGGAAAATGTGTCTGGGGAAGGGGGTGGGGAAAAGCTTGGGCATGCTCCAGAGCCAAGTTGGGTCCTCCAATCCTGAGGGCTTTTAGAGACCAGGATTTTAGGGGCGGGGCCAAGGGAGGATCTCAATAGAATATTCATCAGCTTTCCAGGTGTGTCCTTTCACAGTCATGATCTCCACTGATTGGTCGGCACCAGGGCAGGGGGTGTCATCAGTCAGTGCAGCTGGTCCTGATGTCAGCCATGGCATCGCTTGTCTGATTTTGCTGCTTTTCTGGGCCTGGAGCCGAAACACAACAGAGGCCCAGATGTTACCTCTAGGGCTTAATGCTTAAGGGAGTGGTCATGGAGGGGCCCACGTGGGAGTCTCATGAGGCCACTCTTCAGCACATTGGTCCTCCAACGCGCTGCGTGACATGTGAGGGGAGGAAAGGTCAGGAGAGAACCTGAACCACATGGCCAGCATTATGAAAGGTCAGGGGGTCGAAACTGCAAGACCAGCGGCATGCTAGGGGAGGAAAGGTTACCCTGGGGGTGAGGTCCTTGTTTTCCTAGGTTTGCCTGTTGCTAGGCACCTGGGGCTTTCCGCCCTTTGACCTTCTGTACCCAGCCCATCGTCCTTGCTCTGCTCATGCCTGTCTAACTGCCTACTGCAGAACCACCAGTTCACAGGAGGGGGAACACTGCTTGGAGGCACCCACTTTTTGGTAGAAATTATGGATTATAACGGAATGCTTGAAAAGGAAACATACTCAACTGAGAATTTCTACACTAACTTAACATTCCCTATTCTCAAAGTTCCAACAGTGTTTCCCATCATTCTTTATGGGAATGTAGGGGAAACTGAACCTCCACTCTCTTGGAAAGACCTCTCACTGTTTCTTTTCCCTAGGTCACTGTGGTCTTCTCCTCAAACTTTTCAGAATATAGTCTTCATTTCATTTTACAGATATGGAAACTGAGGCCCGGAGAGTCAGAGTGTATTATCCAAGTCCCACAGCTGATGAGCATAATAAGAACAAGCAACAATAAGACAGATTTCCTGTATTCCCTTCCATGAAGCCTCTCCCACCTGCTTTTCTGGGGCAGTGCTTCAGTTTGATGACAAATCCCAAAGGGCCTCACCTGGGATCCTAGTGATATTTGGAGGTGGCCTTTTCTGATGGAGTGAGTGGGCTCTGTGGTGAGCTCTGGATTCAGTCTACTCAAAATCTGAAGTCCGTTCTGCCAATATTAGCTTTGGGATCTTGGGCACTTAACCTCTCTGTCCTTCAGTTTCTGAATCTGTAAAATGAGGATTAAAAATACCTGCCTCACAGGGTTGGGAGAATGAAAGCAGATGATGTGTGTTCATTTCTTCAAGAATATTCTGAGAGAATAGGGGTTGGGGCTGTCTCTTGGCTGATTCCCACCAGGGATACAGCAGCTATATAAATATTAGATAGATATTACATAGAGTGAAATATTAAGTATTCACCCACGAAAAAACATTTATTGAGTAGTTTACTATGTGTTACACTTATCTATCAATATGATCTATCTCTAGGTATCTATAGGAACACCTTGAAGGGGAAGGAGAAATACATTTTAGGGGTGGCTTCCTGAAAATGGGCCCTGGTTCTTTGTTTTCTCCGAACTGGCTCCCCATGGAGCTTGAGGCAACATCCAGCATTGAACTCGGCTTTTATGGCTTTCTGCAGGATGGTAGCAAAGTCTGCCCCTTAAATGCTAAAAACAACTCCTGGCAGTGAGAGCAGAACTTGGAAGTCAAAATGAGAACCTTATTGGTAGCTCACCGCCACCTGAACAAGGGGCTGTAAATGTGGAAGGCATGGCGTTTGTTGAGTGTGTGGGAAAGCTGAGTTGCTAATGAATGAATCAGGTTGAGACCCTGGATTACTCCCCCTTAAAAATAGTGACACTTGGAATTTGCAAAAATATTGTCTGTACAGATCTTATATGTGTAATACTTCACACTCACAAAATCCTGTTTGCCTTGTCTCCCATACTTCCCATGTCTTTCCAGCTCTTAAGGACTTGGGTACATCTTTGCGTACTCTGGATACCCTGCAGCATTTACTGATATAAGCTATACAGCGCATGCTCTCAGTCCCTGTTGGTAGAATTGAGTTACACATCACCATGAAACTTGGACAAAGAGGAGATCCAACAGGTTTTCCAAGATGAAAGGCTTCATAAAATGCTCCCCTCCCAACCCCCCCACAGAAAAAACAGTTGCAGAACATCACCCAAGTTATCATCAAGCCTAGAAATTGGAAATCAGGGGAATGATGCTTTCTGAAGGAAAATCATCTTCTGCCTGGAATTTTATACCCAAATTACCAAAAGAAAAAAGTATGAGAAGAGAATCACGTGTTTTCAAACATGACATGCATGGTTTCAGAAAAAGGTATTGCCTTATGCTCTCAGGAAGCTGCTAAGGGGTGTGCTCCACCAAAACAAGGGAGGAAACCTAGAGAGTAAGATGTAAGATCGAGGAAACAGGGACTCTAACACAAGAGGCAATCGATGGGAATCAGTAAGATCATGATAAAGGAAAATTCCAGGTCGACAGCTAGGTGTCAGGGTAGAAAGCAGCCTGTTCAGATTGAAGCTGGTCAAAAGACCCCAGAAAAGAATGATTCAAGATGACATTAATAGAATTTGAGAGGGGTTTTACACAATTGGGGAAGAATTAGAGGTTGGACTAGTAATCATAAGTACAACAAAGCTAACTAAATAAATGGGGGGGGGGCAATTATTAACTCCAAGCTGCAGACGAAAAGAGGAAGCTCATGGTTACCTCAAGTGACCCAGTTGTGAACAGCATTACCGCTGTCCTAATAACATGAAGACTGACAGTTGATCTTGTTGCCAGTGGAAATGGGGTCCCTTCGCAGGGTCCTGAGAAAGCATTTCCAGGGACCCACCCATGAGAGGATGAGGTTTAGTGGTAAGATTTATTGGGGTGGGTGGAAATAGAAGACTGCCCCCAGGTGTCCAGTGTCTCATCTTCGTCTGCCCCAGTGCGGAAAAAGTCCAGCCTTGTCTTCAGCAAGCCCAGAAGAAAGGCCAGTGTCTGTAAATTCTGTGCCATTTCTTCAGTCCATATCAAAGCTTAGTTCAGTTCAGCCTTTTTCCCCATGTAGCAAGCTCAGCTTCTGTTCCCAGCTGTGCTTCAGGCAGTACTGGGCTGCTGTACCCAGGCTTGTGTTTGGAGCCCGGGCCCAGTGGCTGCTAGGCCCACGTGGCTGCTGTGGAAAGAGATGCACAAATGAAGGGGTTGAGTGCGTGTTAATGAGGGAGAGAGAGAGCTTTGTTGGCTTGGATTATATTGTTGCAGGCATGGGAAGGACAAGGCACCCTTTCACCCTTTCAAACCAACCAATCAATTTCCCAGTCTTCACAGGCTTCTGTTGGTTTCTCCCCTAGCCAATCCATTTCCTAGATCTTCTGGAATTCGGTGTCTCTTATCCAATCCAATCTTTTTCCCAGGTTAGATAGACAGGCATTATGGTCACCATCTTGTCTCCTACTGGGCATGCCTCATAGTAGAGGTACCTCTTTCTATACCATCTTGGCTTCTGCTGGGCATGTAGAGGAATTCCAGCAGAGGAATTTCCCTTTTATTGTTTATTCCTTCCCTGGTAATGACCGGTAATAACAGGTAACCATCCTTTGGCTTTCTTCCTGCTTCTGGGATTAGGTTCCAATGCAGCAGTCCCCTGGGAAGTCTATGAATACTGCAACTTCCTACTGAAACAGGCTCAGCATCTGATTCAGCTCTCCAGTTTATTATACTTAATCCTGTTTGATTCCCTTTGCTCCATTTCTTTATAATAGCTAGCTATCTACCCTAACAGTATAACCAAATAGGACATAATTATATGGAGAGAATAGGGGAATGGGAAGTGGGTGCCTGTGTGTGGTAGAACTGAGAGTAAACACAGCTAAATCTTTGTCTGCCGTATTGGAAAGTCAATAGATAATGCCTACCAGGGACAAAAGCAGGAAGTATCAATATACTTATGTTAGTTAGAGCTATGGAGGTAAATATGAAAAGACTCATCTAATGTTGAATGTAATTGTCTCAAGGGAGCAGGAAAAGGGTTAAGCAACTGACATTTTTGATACATGACTATTTGATTCCTTAACTAGGTATAACTTTGGTTGTATTTAAAGCCCTAAAATTTAAAAATGGAATCCAGCTTCCTTTTCTGGTTTTCTCCTATATTCCTCCAAAGTGCCTAGTAATTGGAATGTGTTCTCTCTCTCTCTCTCTCTCCCCCTACCCCCACTGAGATGTACCAAATTGTTTACAAAAACAATTAAATATAAATTATCCAAATTAAAAAAAAAAAACTAGACTCAAATTGAGTGGAGCCTGAGCTGCTTCACTAAGGCCCGTAGGTGATGTCTAGGGTTATGGTCAATTTCCTCCTAGATTTCATGCTGGTGCTTTAATGGGTGCCCAAGACCCCCACCCTGGAACTGCAAGGATGTCTCTTCATTTAAGCTGTGTCCTCCAACGCTGTGCCAGCATGTCACCTCAGAAAACTGGGTGCCTGTTCAGAGTCCCTGAATATAATCCACACCTTAATCTTGCTTGACCCTTCTATGCCCTTCGTTCTGCTTCTAGTCACTTCCACACTTGTAGATTCTGTGGAGGTCTTATCCCTTCTACTTTCAACTTCAGTTCCAACATCCAAAGACCATGCCAAGGTCTACGTATTCTCTGGAATGTGTTCTGTCAGTGAATAGCACTGCCAGCTCCCAGACAGTCAAACCCAAATCTTGAGAACTGCCCAGAACCCTCCCTGCCCTCACCCTGAGTATCTACTGGATGCTTATCTCTTCATTTTCTTCCTTCCTCTCCTTTCCCTTTGACACCAGCTGAGTTCAGACTCTTCTCACCTTAATCCTGTGACCGCCTCCTCATTGGTCTTACCTCTCCAGTTCACCACCACCCACTTCACAGGGCTTTCCATTTCTCTTCAGGACTCTCCCCTGCCTTGGACCATCCAGGGGCCACCCCCAGCTGGCAGAAGGTTCATGCTCCTCAGCTTAGCATGTAGATCTTGGTGATGTAGCTCTGGCCACATTTCCCACCACCACCCACGCCCACCTTTCACTCCAGGAAGGTAGAACCACCTGCAGCTCCCCACGGGCATTATGGACACATCATGCCTTGTACATGCCGTCCTTCACAATGCAGGACAACCATCACCTCCTCCAAGAAGCCCTCCCCAGTGCTCTAAGTACATATGACTCAGAAGTGTCCTTCACACCCTGCACATACATCTTTATGGTAGCTGCTCTCACACTACAGCATAAATGTTTCTTTAACTCTTTAAGTTTCTCAAGGTTATGAATCATATCCTATTCATACTCAAACCCCAACCTCTGGCTCCATGCGTAGCTTACAGATGGGAAGTGAAAGAATGATTAAATTGGTTTCTAGGGTGCATTTCCTAGATGAGTTCCACCTCCAGAAGACTTCAAAATGAATTAAAACCTGTTCCTCTTGATCTGAATGCTCATGTCTCCTTTGTTTGTTTTCCTTTTTCTTTTCTGAGGCCCTCCTCCATGGGGTCCCCCATGGGGTTTGGAGTTCACCACTACATCTCACAGAGTCCCCAGAGTGGGACAATTAGGAAGGCAGTGCTGTGCTGGGTGGGATTCTGGATTCCTTCCCCTCTGGGGCCCTCTCGGTTCAGAGTCTCCAGGTCTGTCCTTGAATGTGGTCAAGGCCTGCTGAGGCCTGAGGGAGGAGGGACACCCATTTTTCTTGGAAGAGTACAGGATGGAAGCCTCCTGCCTGGTCAAGGAGACGCCAGTCTCTGTCCTAGATGCATTGTTTCCAGTTCCAGGGGAATGCGGGAGTGCATCTGGGGAGGCCTCAGATGGTACTGGTCCTTCTTTAAAAGAAAAGGCTTATGTACCTGGGTCACATTTAATTTCCCCAGCTATACATACTTTGGTGCATGTATGGGTCTCCACTATGTTATTCTTCATAACTTTTTAACTATTGTAAGCACTTCTTAAAAATTAGAAAATAAAAAAGTTGCTTTATAAACATGAGAAAGACCTACCTAAAAAACATGAGTCAAAGAGGAAGGAGATATTAAAATGCGTGGTTTTTTTTTCTTTTTTTGCATAATCTATAGAAAGCCTGGTGTGAGGCTTTCTTTGCATAGTGAAATAGAGGAAGTGTGGTAGCAGTGAGTTTGTTAATTACCAGGGCAACGGTGAAAGGCAATGGGGGGCAACGCAGAGGGGTGCTGACAGGCAGGGGTATGTGATGTTGAAGCCACAGCGTTAGAAAAACAGAATCGCCTGGTTCAGCCCCTCTGTTTACGGGGGACAGCACCTGGTCCCAGGGAGCTGTCTCCTCAGACTCATTCACTTATTCACAGTCTTTCCTGCAGGCTGAGCACAGCAAAGCCAGTGATCCTCACCCTGTGGGACTCCACAGATGAGGAGCCAGACAGACGTGTGAGCAAATGATCAAAGGGCGGCACAATAACTGCATGGTGGCAGTCCCGCTGATTCATGTGGTGACAAGGCAGGGAGTCAGGGGAACTCTAGGGAGCTGTTCGAGCAGGATCTTCAGGGGTAGGTAAGACTCAGCCTGGTCCTGTGGCCTGTGCTGGAGACCTAGGGTGAGCAGAACAGATATGGCTCCTTCCTGCCCTCACAGAGCTTACCATTTATTTGAGAAGACAACCGCTAATCAAACGCTCACACACTGTAAATAAAATTGTGGTAATGAGGGTTATCTGTAAGAATTTGTAAAAGGACAGATGGGCTAGACCAGTGATTTCCAACTGGTGTGCTGCAAGAATTTTTAAAGCATGCAGTACCTGACTAGTTAGTCAGAGACACTGACCTCTTTTCCCTTAGATTGTCAAGTTAAAAAATGACAACAGCCACCACCACAGCTGTCTGGTGTGAATTCCCTGTCCGGAACCATAAATATATAGGTCATATAATAGAGTTGCATCTCACTGGTCGTATCCCATAATATTGCATCTGATAGGTTAATTCTTGGTACCAGATATCCTTATGTACAAGTATAGGCACCTGATTTTTTTAAAGATTTTGTTTATTTATTTTAGAGAGAGGGGCCCTGGCTGGTGTGGCTCAGTGGATTGAGTGCTGACCTGTGAACCAAAGAGTCGCTGGTTCGATTCCCAGTCAGAGTGTTACAGAACAGACACGGGGGTGGGAGGAAAGATATACTATTACCGAAAGGGGGCCCCCTTTTTTGGCTCTGGGGGTGGCCCCCCGTCCTAGATTCATCTAGCCCGCCGCCAGGGGAAAGACGTCTCTCCATGCCAGAGACTGGCGAAAAGAAAAGGGGTTATTTATGGAAAAAGTTACACAGACTTAGAGCAATGACTTAATGTCCTCAATAAAATACTGAAGTCCTTTAGTACACCCACAGACGCACAGTCCTCCCTTCCCCTCTGCCCGGTCAGGGCACCTTATCTCAGGAAAAGGAGAAGTCCTTCCGTCACCATCAGCTGTGTGGCCACCGCAGTCTCCAGTGAATCCAAAACCATGTGACACCTTCTCGTGGCCCAGCAGCCCTTCCATCTCTTTCCTTCCTGCAGCGTCTCTCCTGCATTCTTCCAAACTGCTGGGAGAGAACTCTGCATGGCTGCTACATCTTGCCTTCTGGCTTCCTAAGCTGCGTGGAAAAAGGAGACCCAAAAGCCACATGGGCCCCAACCTTCCTTCTTTTCTCTCACCCAGATACATCCTGGCTGGAAGTCACTCCCATCCTCCTGGCTCAAAGCATGGCCACAGCTCTTTAACATGTCCATGAAACCAGTTAAAGCTTATGGATGTGTTAAATGACCATGCCAGAGGTTAGCTGCAGAGCTGTTGCTACGCAAAACAGCTCTCAAAGGCCCTGCTCCATGTGTCCCACCCCCCAGCTCAGACTTGTGGGGGTGAGGACATCATATATATATATATTTTACTAGTATTTCCTGGACACCCTGAGTTCTGGACCCCATTACAAATCCCTATTTGGGACCCCCCTTGGCTGCACCCTGTTACAAGAGCACATGCCTGGGTTGTGGACCAGGCCCCCAGTAGGGGGCACATGAGAGACAACCACACATTGATGTTTCTTTCTCTCTCTTTTCTCCTCTCTCTAAACAATAAATAAATAAAATCTTTTTAAAAAGTAGAGAGAGATGAGAGGGACAAAGAGAGGGAGAAAAACATCAATGTGAAAGAGAAACACCAACTGGCTGCCTCATTCACACCCTGACCAGGGAGGGGAGTCAACCAGTGACCTTTTGTGGGACTGTGCTCGACCGACTGAGCCACACTGTTCAGGGTGGAACCTGATTTTTTAAAAAGTCATTTTGGAGCATAAAAGATAGGTCATTACTGTAATTTTGGGGCAAATCAATCCAAATTATACCTGCATTTTGATCAGAACTGCAAAAACATAGATTTTTTTTGGTGTGCCACAGAATGTTAGTAATTAGTTTATGTGTGCCCCAAGAGGAGAAAGGTTGAAAATCGCTGAGCAAGGTCATAAACCAGATCTTTCGAAAGAGTGGGAAGGGCGTTCCAGGCAGAGGGAATAGTAAGTGCAAAGGCCCTGAGCTGGGAGGGAGCACAGTCCTTCAGGGAGGAGGCCAGAGAGAGGGCCCACAGCTAGATGAGGCAGGCATAATTAAGGATTTTTTTACTTTTCCCTAAGAGCAAAGGGGAGCCGCTGAGAGGCTGTAAGCAGATTTGTCACTTGGAGAGGTTACGCTGGCTGCTTTGTGGAGAACCCGGTTGGGGTACAGGGCAAGCGTGGGAACAGAGCCTTCTTAGAAGGCTGTTGTGGTCACCCAGGTGACCACAGAATGAACGTTTGAAGTGAGCACAGTCGGTGGCAGCAGCATGGGGAGGAATGGGCAGGTGAGAGGTAGGCAGTGGACCGTAGTGGGTGCGGGGAGGGGAGAGACGAGGTCGAGTGAGGGTCGTGTCCTCTGGAGGCAGAGTAACAGCTTCAGCCTGTAAGTCTTGCAGGCAGAGAAGTGAAGCTGTAAAGGACAAGCTCCCTGTGCTATCAGCCCTGCCCCCTGTCCCTCCCTCCTTCCTCCTGCACCCGGGCCCCAGCCCCTTCCCACAGCTACCTCAGCCACTGCGACCTGCTTTGAATTCAGTGTGAATCCGCATGATAAACCAGTAGGACGGTAGCAAGTGTGAGTTCCTCTTTTCCAGTCTTTTACTGGTTGGCATCTCGCCCCCTCAAGGCCGCGGGCGGGGGACACCCCTGGACTCAGGCTCACTTTTATTCTGAGAAGAAGTAGAATAAGTAGAAAGAAACAAACAAGCCTGAAATGAAACCCAGGAATGTATGGATCCCCTTTGAGAGTGCCCACGTCGATAGTTGTGGGGTTCGTGCTGCCGATGCCCCCAGCGGCCCTGAGCTCTGAGGGGTCTGGAAAGGGCTCCCCGGTGTCTCAAATGGGAAACTGAGAGTGCTGACTACACCCGAATTTTGTCAGCATTTCCTTTTCACTTTGAATCAATTGCCAATGACAGATGCCCAACTCAAACCAGCTTAAGCTCAAACCATCAGCGCCTTCCACAAGCATTGTCATAGGTACTGAGAATCACATGCCTTTGAAAACGAGGTGCCTAGCTCCCCACCCTCTTAGTACTTGGAAGCACCCCCATTTCCTTAAGGATTTTTTTTTTATTTTTTCCTAAGAGCAAAGGGGAGCCACTGAGAGACTGTAAGCAGATTTGTCACTTGGAGAGGTTACGCTGGCTGCTTTGTGGAGAACCCGGTTGGGGTACAGGGAGAGCATAGTAAGGAGCATCCCATTTGCCAGAGTAATGACCAGGAGCACCTGCGAGGGGCAAGGCTGCCTGCGCTCATTTAATTTCTCGAGCGCATCATTTGTGCGATCCTGCAGGTGGCTCTAAAATCCAAAGGCAGCTTCGTGTCTTTGCAGTTGGCATTTCTTGCTGTGACAGAGCTCTGTGCGAGGGCTTACCTTTCTGGTTTCCTCCACCTTAGTTCTCCTTCCTTAACATGCTTGTTAGTTCCCAATGCCCCCAAGAACTCTTCTATCTGCCCAACGGAAGAGCACAATTCTGCTTCTGACCCACAAAGTCCCCACGGAGACGCCTGGTGTTGGAGCTGGGTCCATGTACCAGAGCCTCGTGAGATGGCTTCAGGTGCTACACTGCCAGCAGCACAAGGGTCACTGCCCAGTCCCAGGAGGACAGCCTAGCCCATCTGGGAAGGGGGAAGGGAGCACACCCCAACGCTGCTGCCCTTCCCTCCAAGTCCCCTTGTAGGCCACTCCACTGTCATCCCTTCCAAATCTCAGCGTTCTCCTCCGCATCCCCCAGGCTTCCTCCCCTTAACTTTTTAGTCACCCCCCTCCCCCATTGTGCTCAACTCCTCAGCATCCCTTCCCTAAACCACACCCTGCTTTTGTGCTAATGCTTGTCTGCTCCAGGCTCCCTTCCCCTGTGTCCTTTCCTACACACCTGTCTCAGGCCCTGCCCCTGGCCTCAGCCCTGTGTCCTGGGCCATCCCTCACACATACCTACAGTACCTCGCAGTTCCCACCACACCTTCCCTTGTCATGACCTCCCTCCCAAGTGCCAGCTCTCCATCCCAGGCTGCAGCTCCTGCCCATGTGGTTCCCAGGGTCCTGCAGCCTCTCTCCTTCCCTCTGCTCAGCCCCTAGGAAGACTTGGCTCCCACTCCTGGCCCACCTCCCTGCCTTCCCTGCCATTGCCACCTCTGCCTGCCACCTCGCCTGCAGCTCTTCCTCTGGGGCAGGGTTTGTCCTGCTGGTCACACCTTTCCTTTTGGTCTCCCTTGTCTGTTTCTTTTTAAAATACATGTGTCTAAGTAATAAAAGCGAGTTGATTTAAAAAATGAAGTCAGTAACCCTGCAAGTAGTTCATGGAGGCAGCAGAAACAGTGGTAGTGGTGTGCAAGTGACTGCCATTTGGGAAACACCAAGCCAGAGGAATGGGCATGGACTCAAACGGAAAACAGCAACCAGACTTGCACAACGGCAGCAGTCAGCCAGGTGCTGCGTAGTTTCATCTGCTGGTGGGGCCCCGCCTTGTCTGCAGATCAGGTCGTCACAGCGCCAAACTACGACACAGCCTGTCTCCATCCCCCATGGGCTCTGTGACCGTGGGCCAGGACACCACGTCCCTTCTGTGCCTGGGCCCGAGTACCACCCAGGAGCTTTTTCCCTCTTCATCCCAGACACTCACTCACTTTTAAGTTGATCCATTCCCCCCATCTCCATGGCTACCCAAAGCCTGCTCCTTGCCATCGTGTTGGGAAGGTGTGGGACATCAGAAGGGATCTGCGGGGTCTTGACATTGAGCACTTCCTTTCTCCTCTTCCCTGAAGTGAGTGAGAAGTGGTGAGAAGGCAGGAGTGGAGGGTGGCATCGGGTTGGTGATGCCCATTCATTCATTCATCAAATGTCGTGAAGCCCCGAGGATGTATCCAGCACCACCCTAAGCACAGGAGATACAACAGTGAACACACTGACAAGGGCCTGAACCTCTTGAAGTTTACAATGCCATGGAGAAGACAGGGAATAAACAAGGAGCTAGTATCGTGTAAGACAACAAGATTGAGAGTGGGGAGGGTGGTGGTCAGGGAAGGCCTCTCTGAGGAGGTGACATTTGAGCCGAAGTGAGGAAACAAGCTACAGGGATACCTGGAACAAACGTGCCCTCGGCACAGGAAATGGCAAGTGCAAAGGTCCTGAGGTGGGAATGTGGTTGATTTGTCCAAAGCTCAGCAGGGAGGTCAGTGTGGCTGGAGGAGAGAGATTGAGAGGGACAGTGGGGGGGCAGGCAGCAGGTCAGACAGGAAAGTGGGGGCCAGATTGCCTGGGGTCTCGTGGGCTCTGATGTGGTCCACCAGCCCTGTGAAAGAATTACTCTGGCTTCCTGCAGAGAGAGGGCAGGAGAGCAGTTGGGAGACCCCGGAGAGGGACAAGGGATGAAGGAAAGGGGTGGGAGTGCCTGCCTTGGGTGAGGGGCATGGATGCATTGACAGGTGGGTCGGTTGGGTCATGCCACCAACTGTAAAAAACCGGGTGGGTCCCTCTGTGGAAATGTAACTCAGCAGTGCTTCCAGAGGTGGTAGAGTTAGGAAACGCACAGCCGTCTCTCCGGTTACTCCAGCACCTCAGGCCACAAGCTAGCACGTTCCTGTCATTTCAGGTCACGCTGGCTGCCTGCTGTTCTCTTCACCTAGATGGGGCCTCTCCTCCTTCAACTGCTGACATTACTCATCCTTCAGTGCTTGACTGAGTTATCACTTCCGTAGACAAACCGCCCCACACCACTCCACTTCCCCGCGACAGCTCTGGTCCCCACTGCTCCTCTCCACAATGGACCAGGGTGTATGTTCCCCTGGTTCTCGGTGCTTCTCTTCCATGGTACTTTTCACGGTTGTTGTTCATTAGTTATAGTTTAGTAGTTCTTTGATGCCTGCCCCCACCCCCAGACTATAGGCTCCATGAGGGCAGGGATGGGTCTGCTTTATTCATCCCTCCACCCCATATCCCTAGCAGTGCGCCTGACACAGGTGGATGCTCAACACATTTTTGTTGAATGAATGAATTCATAAGCAAATGGAAGAGCAGGTACCAGGAATGCAGCAGGGAATGGGAATGGATTCTTAAAGAAGAGATGCCAATAGGAATAGGGCTGTGTCACCTGAGAAACCAAAGGACTCACAAGCACCTAGTGCAGAAAGCATTGGCACTTTGTCTGGCATTTGCACGCAGGCAGACCCAGCCTGGCAGACACGCCCACACATGTGCAAACACATGTCTGTGGCAGTACCAACAGTACCTCCCAGTATGAAGCATAAAGATAGGTTGATAATGGAAAATTTCTACTCAGGACACTTACTGAAGTTAGAGCAGGAACAGGGATTCCCAGTTTATGGCCCGAATTTGTTCTGGAGGCTAATGATTCAATCAAATCGGCCCTTTGAGCCTCAGTGGAAACCAGAATCAATCTGGATAGAAATCATGACACACGCAGTTCAGGTTCAATGCCTCCAGCTCCCATCCTCCAAGATCTCTCCCATATCTTTCCTTCTGGTTTCTAGCATTCTTGTGCCCTCTCTATCCTCCTGTGAATTAAAAGACCTTCAGAGAAGGAGCAGGCAAAAATTCTGTCTACAGTGTAAATGGTTGATAAGACAAAGTACTATCAAAGCTCCTGGTATTACTCGTACTAGGAGCATTTGCCATTTGGTTGTAATAAACACCTTAAGCCACAGGAACAAAGCCTGGGTTCATAAGCCCTTGTGATTGTGTTCTGTGGACGACCCCCCATCTTGCATAGCTTGTCCTAATCCCCCATTCACTGCACTTGGAAGACACTTGACATGGCTAATTTTAGCACAAGAGCATTTTGTCAAAGGGACATTATGACATATTAAAGAACCATTAAGTCTCCAACGATTACAAAGCAATCAAGTAACGTACTTAGCCTACACTCTTCATTCTGTCCCTGAACCCCACCCCAGCCTCCTCTCCAGCCTTCCCTCTCACCATCCACGACACGTTGTGTCAGTTGCCAGATCAAAGTGGCTGCTGAGTCAAACATTCTGCTTCACGTCAAGTACGTTTACTTCTTGCAGGCGTGAGGATCTCCTGGTTTGCTAAACGGTGACAAATGATGACAACTTCTGACTCCCAAGTCTATGCTGCACGCCTGGATCACACACTCCACCAGCAGCTGTGTTTCTTGAGTCTGAGTGCTGACTGATGGCTGATGAAAGGTTTTTACCTTGGGGAATCTACAAATGAGTTTCATGGAAGTCTATGAGCCCCTGAAATCATATAATCCAAAATTGACAAATACCTATATATTTTCTAAGGGGGAGGAGGGGCCCATAATTTTCACCAGATCTTCAAAGCAGTCTGATGACTGCCCAATGTAAGAAATCACTGGCTTAGATGGGTAATCCAGATAGTTCAGGTGAAAAAGTCTACTTTAGAGCATGCCACCTAGTATCTGCCCTCACTGTACATATATGGTGTTAGGGGCAGATGGGTAACTAGTTTATGTAGCACATAATTTAAAGTGGATTTCTTGACACAGGTGATGTACTTTGGAGGCAACATTTGAGGACTAACCAGAAAAGTTTTCAGATCAATTTTGGGCAGAGTGAAGCATGTGTTTGGTGACACCATCTTGCCTTCTAGAAGGGGACTCTCTGTTTTCTCTCCATTTGCAACGAAGTGGCAAAAACTGGGTCTACAAGGAACATCTGGGCAGTAGAGCAGGTACCAGAGATGCAGCAGGAGAGGGGCGATGGCTCTTAAAGAAGAGATGCCCATAGGAACAGGGACTCACAAGCACCTAGTGTGGAAAGCATTGGGAGTTTGCCTTGGACTTGCAAACAGACGCAGCCTGGGAGATATGCCCACACATGTGCAAACTGGCTCTCATAAGTCACGAGGTCTCAGAGGTGACCTTGGGTTTGGGAGAAGACCCAGAGTGAGCCATGGGAAGCACAGGGAGTGCGGATTGCTTCTGCTTCTCTGCCCAGCTATTATGCCCTGTTATGGTTGAGACTGAAATCACTCAGCAGCCACACGTTTCAGATTGAAGTAGCTCCTTGCCTCCTTAAAGGTCAGGAAAGCCGCCGTGCTGACACAGGCCCATCTTCCCCTGGCAGTCTGCCCCACATCGGCTCCTGAGTCATCACATCTGGATGACTAGGCTGATAAAAACAGGGTTTCATGGGACAAGTGGAGCTGGGGGTGGGGGGAGTTGAGTGGCAGGGCAGAGTGGTGGAGCAAGAACACAGCACTTGGAGTCTGAGGATCTGGGTTCAAGTCCTTGCTCTGTGAACTTGGGCATGCTGCGTTGATCTATTTGAGTCTCAGATGAAATTATATAATGCAAGACAAGCTGCTTAACATGGTGCCAGGGATACACTAGGTGCCTGATGAGAGTGATTGTGCAGGACCCACACCGAGGCAGACGGAAGCTCCTTTTTTTTTTTTTTGCCTTATTTTATTGTATTGTCGTTCTATTACAGTTGCCTCGATTTCCCCCGCATTGTTCTCCCCTGCCCCACCCACCCCCACTCCCAGTCAGTCCCCACCCTGTTGTCCATCTCCCTGTGTCGTTTATACCTGTTCCTTGACTAGACCCTGGCCCTTCATTCCCCGCTTATGAGGCAGAAGTCTTGACCCCAGACTGGGATGTGATCAACCCTGACCTTCAGAGTACGGTGGCTTCAGAGGTTGTGCATGGAGACCAGTTGATCCCTGGACCTGTGGAGATGTGCGTCCCTGGTCATTCACTTATTCAACAAGTATTTCTTCAGAGCCATGCTCTGGGACGCAGTGAGGAAGCCTGATGAGGTGCCAGCTTACATCTAGGGGTCAGTTCTCTGTAGCCAAGCTTCTGCCCAAACTCGTCCTGATTGGCCGTCACAGGCAGAACTCACAACTGTCTGGGTCTCTGAGAAACTGGGAAGTGGGGTGGAGCCTGCAGGAGGCCGAAGGAAGAGAAAGCTGCGTCTCCACAGTTCTCCGCCTTGCCACCAGGTGGCAGCACCAACTCAGGGCTGCTGTTCCCACCCTCCTGGTAGCAATGCACTCAAAGCCGTGGAGGCAGCAAAGGCCAATTTGAGCCCCTTGTCTGAGGTGTGACCCTGCCCAAACCATTCAACCTCTTTTGAGTCTGTTTCTTTATATTACGAATGGAGATAATAATAGTCCTGGAATAGCAGAGTGAACAGTCAGGGAAATGTTTGGTAAGAGGTAGCCACTCCCATCCCTGCCACCAGCAAGAGGACTAACCAGCACACGCCCCTTATTTTGTGCTTTTCCCCCTTTTTCAAGAGCGGCCCTGATGCTTACTTCAAGTGAGCCCTAGATAAAATTTTAGGGGTGGGGGGGTGGGGGGCAGAGGGAAGCTCTGACGTGTGCTTTTTCTAGAGCAGACTCACTTTTCCCCTTCCTTCCTTCTACCTCTCCCTACTCTGCGTTTTCTTCCTTCCACCCTGGGACCGTCTTGTTTACAAAGGCGCGTCAGCCCCCTGCGCTGGCAAAGCCCTCGGCTAGGCAGAGAGCGCTGGGGAACAAAGGCAGAGCAGAGCAAAGACGCACGCTGGAGAAAGTCCCTCCGTCAGAGGCGCTCACTGTCCCCGCGGCAGGGAGCTGATCCCACGTGTGGCGCACCGAGCACAACTGAACGGGTTGTCAAAAAATTAAAGTATTTACATTCTGCCTGGTCACTAGCCCCCTCCCTAAGGCCCCTCCATGCCTCAACGCAGGGCATGCCTTGACCCTGCTCCAGCTTCAACGCTCATTCTGATGGGCCAGCGCCCTTCCTAAAATTCGAATATTGCTCCCCACTCTCACCCCAGCAGGCTGGCTGGACCCCACCCTGAATGAACAAAAGGAAGGGGATGGAGAGTGCAGCCTGGAGGCTGAGTTGCAAACTCCCAGTGATGGCTTTCCAATTAGATGGAGCCTGGGGTGTTTGCCAGAGGCAGTGGGGGGTCTTCTCCAGGTCAGGCACCCCAGAGGCTGGTGCAGTGCTGGCTGAACGAACGCCCAGTTTCCGATGGGGCACAGAGCAGCCCAGGACCCTCTGAGAAAGCAGTCAACTCCCACTCGCCTCTGAGAATTAGGATCCAGTAGGCACCCCCAACCTCTCTTAGTGGGGAAACCTAAGTATGATTCATCATTCCTGAGTTTCAGGTTTCTGATAGGAACTCACTCTGACTGACTGAAGGAGGAAGTGGATTTGTTGGAAGGACACTGTGTGGCTCACAGGATCCAAAGGGAGCCAGGAGAAAAGGCTCAGGAGGAGGCAGGAGGGACCAGAGCAGTTCTCTGCCACAGGGATTCCTTGCCAGGGCTTCACAGTCAGAGTGGCCCTCCCACCATCTTTTGGGTCCTTCCTTTGCTCTACTTGATGCAGGCCTTTCGGAGGTCAGGACTCAAGGGCCCATGACCCACTGTGGTTCTTGGCTTCATGTAGGAAAGAATTCAAACTGAGCCAGCATAGAGGTTAAAGTGAAAGTGAGTTTACCAGTGAAGCAGTAAGACAGAAAATGGGCTGCTCCACAGACTGAGCAGCCCTCCTCTAGTGAAATTTGCTTCCTTTATCAAGGTCATTTAATCAGGGGCTTAGGGCATTCAATAAGACAATACAGGGGAAGAATATTCAGGATCGGTCTGGAGAAAGGGGTAGAGACTTCTCACAGCAGCTCTATCCACTATTTTGTGTCCTTATAGGGGCTTTCTCTTTCCGATCATGGCAGCTGGGGATGTGTCCAATAGAATGCTAGTGTATTGATATTACAATGAGCATATAATGAGGCAGGGGTTACCTCGAGGTGAAATTAGTCACCTCGTTGGATCGATCTGGTACCTGCCAGTTTTAAGCCATAAATCTGCTGTGTATGGGGGGGGGGGGGGCTTACTATCTTCTTGACAGTTTCTGTAGCTGTTATTGCTTGCAGCTGTTTTGCCACCTACCCTATCTCATACTGAAGAGCCACATTCCCAAGGAAGAGTCTGATTGGCTCAGCTTGGGTCACATGATTGTACCTTGGCCACATAAAGCAAGGCACTTGACTGACAGCTCTACACACAAGAGGCAATTTTTGAAAAGGAAATAGGGTGCTTTACTGAAAGAAGGAGGAATGGATTTTGGGTAGTGAGAAAATGACCCCTCTAATCATCAGCATCCTAGTTCTAGGTCACGGTTCAGTGACATCTTGTCCTTAGCCCCCAGGGATTGGACCCAGACAGAACTAGAACCCCACCCTAAATAGTACTGCAATAGTACCCAGTCAGCTCTGGTTCCTCAGGATTTGGGATAAACAGTGGGACCCAAATATCTGAGGGAGCCATAATTTTAACAGGAAGTACACCCGCCTGCTATAAGTCTGCCCTTCCTCCCTTCCTTCCTTCCATGTGCCATGTGCCAGTAGGCGCATGTGATGTGAATAACGCTGATTTCCCTTAGAGAAGACGTGCTAATGGGTTGGGAGCAAGACCGGGTAATGACGGTACTCTCACGCTCCTGTCGCTGCGTCAATGGCACACCTATGATCTGCAGGTACGGGGAGCCCATGACTAGTGCTGCACGATGGCTGGGAAAGGCCAGTGTCGGTATCTTAAAGTGCCGCCAGATAAGAAACCAAGATGTGATGTTTTCACTGTTCAAGCCTGGACGTTCTCTAGAGAAAGGAGAAAGGGGAAATTCCAGGGATGCTCCTGGGCTTTCAAACTTGAGTATTTACCCTCTGCATTTGCTAGGCTTTAAGACTCTAAATATATGCATTTTTAAACAAAAGAAAAATGTAACTGATCTTGGTTTGGGCCAACACAGAGATTTTGTTCACCTCTCTTTGACCCCCTTCTTCCCTGTCTTTGGTGCACATTTAAAAGCAATGACGTAAAAAACTGAGCAAATATTTACATACTGGGCACGTTAACAAGAGTGTGTTTCCTAAATGGCTGTAGTTTTTAACATGGATTTCTTTAAATCAATTCACTTTTTTATGAAAGTAAATTTATTTGTAAAGGTACCTGTATGTCATTTATTAATCTGAAAATAAAAAGGCCTTTCAAAGTGAGAGGCAAAAGGCATTTGAGATCAAAAGAATAGCTGTTCAGGGAAACTTTGATTCAGGCAGAAGCTCAAATACAGTTTCAATTGGGAAACAAAGGCAGGGGGCATTTATGGAAAGGGAAGGGGAACAATGACACCAGTAGCAGGCAGGCACTTCTATTGGTGCAGATAACATAACATAGTGATGCTGATTCTACATGTTTTTAATTTTCAGTCCAGTAGTCATCAGTCCAGCAACCATAATATCTGCTTTCCTGTTATCTTTGCAAACAGTTTTTTGGGACACAAGTTTGCGTAGGCCCTGTCCCAGGGTTCCTTTGCCCTGTTTTAACATTTCAAAGATCTGAAGCATCAGATGGGCCAGACTGTTCCTCTGGCGTGGCAGCTCCGCCCCATGGCAAAGTCGCTCGGTTTATATTACTGCTTACACATAATAAGTGGAAAACCCCTAGGCTTTTCGGCGTAAATATATACCAACTAAATTAAATAACTTTTATGCAAGCATCACCCAAAGTCATCCTGTGTCTGTGGTGTTTGAGTTGGATTTTGGAAAACGGGTAGAATTTCAAAAAACAAATGTGGCATGATAAAGTCACGCATCTCCTGCCACTTAGATTAGAGTCACCTCATGGTGCTTATGTCAGAATCACCAGGGGATCTTATTAAAAATGAAGATCCCTGGGCCCCACCCACAGAAGCACTGAAAAGATAATAGGGGGATTCTAGGCAGAGGAAACAGCACATGAGCAAAGGCTTAGTAAAAGGAAAGCACAAAATATAGTCAAGGACATGAATTTTCTGGCCCGGCCAGTACGCAGTATTGTTTCCAAGAGCAGAGGACGGACAAGGGTGCCGGGATAGGTCAGTGGGTTCAGTTCTGGGGCTCTGGAAACACGAGGGCTAGCTGGAGGCCTTCTCCCCCTCTGTACTACTGATGCTCGGGGCTGGGTGACTTGCTTTTGGAGTCTGTCCTCTGTGCTCTAGGATGTTTAGCAGCATCACTTGTCCCTATCCACTAAATGCTAATGGCACCTGTCTCCCAAGTCGTAACAACCAAAAATGTCTCCCAACATTGCCAAATGTCGCTTGAGGGACAAAATTACTCCTAGTTGAGAACCGCTGAGTTCGGGGGACGAGTTTAAATTCCTCGTTCAGTTGTTTGTTCTCTTGGCTTCGGCATGAGGCAGGGTTAGGGGAGCTCACTAGTGCAGTACATAGTGGCTTAACCAAATCAACTCTTTGCCACTTTTGCGTAACAGAAACCCAGAGATAGCTTGTAGCATCACAGTTCTGTAGCATTATGAGGGACACAGAGTCTCTTTTCCTCCTTCGTACGCATGGTTGTCCTGTGTTCCAAAGACGGTTGTCCCACCTCCAACATCATACCTGCTCTCCAGACAGAAAGGAGAAAGGCATGTGCCAAATGAGACGGCCCCACCTTTTAAGGAACTTTCCCATAAGCCCTACCCAGCAATTTTTGCTTATATCTCACTGGCCTGTGTCACAAGGCCATTCCTAGCTGCAAAGGAGTCTGAGAAATGTAATCTATTTAGCTGGGCACATTGCCATCTTAGACAAAGTGAGGATTCTGGAGTAAGAAAAAAAGGGGAGAATGGCTTGGAGAGGTCTATTGTTACTGTCTACCACTGCTCTTAACTTTGATCTCTGGGTACAGTGACAAGCTCAGCAGTCTCTTGCCAGGAATCTACCAGAAGAAGCCAGACAAATAAGGCAGCAATGAAATTTGTGTGTGCAAATTTCCCTACTGAATTCCCCTAAGAGGAGGCTCCTTATTTCTGCCTGCTGTTAGATTCTTTAAACCAGCATGAAGTAGATAAACTCAAATCACATATCAAGCAGTTGAAAAACAAGATTTTTAGGAGGGATATGTCACTTACTCCCTTCCCACCCCTGTCTCATTCCCCTGGGACTCACACTGGGCCCGTGCAGTAGCCAGGCATCCACACGACAAGGGTTCTGTTAAATATCTCACACGCTTGCTGCAAAGCCTAAAACGCTACCATGAGGCCCTAATTCCTTTGGGTCAGGCATTACTCTCCCAAGGTGCCTTGGAAAATGCCAGTTCTCACCCTGACTGGTGTGGCTCAGTTGGTTGACCCAATGGTTCCACAAAGTGAAAATTTGCTCATTTGATGCCTGGTCGGGGCACATAGCTGGGTTGCGGGTTCAGTCCCAGGTCCAGGTGCATATGAAAGGGAACCAATCGATGTTTCTCTATTACCTTGATGTTTCTCTCCCTCTTTTTCTCCCCCTTTCCCTCTCTCTAAAAACAAATAAATAAAATCTTAAAGTGCCAGTTCCCACAGACAGAGATAAGAGCTAATTCCCTCTTTACCACCTTATGTTGGTCTTAGCTCACTAGTCCTTCCCCCCTGGCATTCCTGAGCAGCTTTAAGGCATGGAAACACTAGGGTCTCAAGAAGGAGTCCAGGGCAGTAGAGAGAGACAGCCTGTCTGTCCCAGAAAGAAGTAGGGCACCCAGCTGGCTCACCTCCTTCACTGTAAAGCCATAGTGACAACTGGGACATTGGTTGGAGTTATTAATAAACACTGCTGGTAAGTTTGGGTCCAGCAGACGGCAACCCTACGACCTTTGAGTTGACTTTGCCTCCCTTTCTCTCCCCACCCACACTTCTCAACCTGAAGACTAGAAATCTGGCTTTCCTGTAATTTGCTTTGACACGAACGCAGGGAATAACACTGCTGGTAAGAGATAAACACCGAAGATGGAAAGTGGAGAAACAAATGTCTCCAAGAGCCCTCCCATCAAAGGGACTGCTAATGATGACGCCGTCATACACCATTGCTTGCCTCATGGAGCCTGGGCTTTCCAGGGAGACAGTCGACCTAGGTCTGGGCCACAGGCTGGCAGACCTCTGCAGTGCCACCCTCGGACTGGACAAAAGAGGTCCCTGCCCTGGACCCCCCACATTACAGGGGCCAGCTCTGGCCCTCCTCCTGCTATAGCTTTTCCATGGGCCAAGGAGTCCTTAGGACCAAGGGTACGTGCCCACCCAAAGCCCTCTCTCTCCTTTTAGACCATCGCCTCACAAACCCAGGACTCCAGAATCCCCTGCCTGGGTGGCCCTGAGCTGGCTTCCAGGAGCCCTCTTCCTCCTTCTCTGGGGTAGACCAGACCACTGGTATGGGCACCCTCGGACCCGAGGGGTGGCTCAGGGATAGCTGTCTATGTGGGAGGGGTGTGCATGGAACCCCATCTTGCAGGCTGGTACGTTTACAAGCATGAACGTGAGGAAGAGCCAGGGGGAGGGACAAGAAGAGGACAGGCTGCAGTTTGGGGTCTGTTTCTCCCTGTGCTAATAATACAAAGTTCTGAAGCATCGAAACATTCTATTCAAACCTTGCCTTCTAGGTTGTTATAAAGATGTATTCATCAAGGTAGCCCAAAAGAATGTATTTTGTTTAACGCATTTAATATACTTTATAAGCTTGATGTATAATGTGTGAACATTTAGAAACATGGTATGTGACCTATGCTTTTACTCTTGCCCCAGGCCCTGCAAATTTTAGAGGTAAACCTGCTCCACAAACATATTTTGTTTGGTCTGCAGAGTGTTTCAGACATGGGAGGATTTCATGTAGAAATTCTAACTTGGGCTTTTCTTGACAAATTGAAAGATACAATAACACTGGATCTGAATTCCCGCATGGCAGCTTGGGATAGAACCCAGGGGCAGCTGCTTACTTTAGACTCACTCCTCAGTTTGCCACACTCCCCACCACTCCTAGTTGCCCTATGACCAGCGAGCTTCATATATTTACAGTGCCTGCCTGAGCCCTGGAGGCATTTGAGTGTGGGTCAGTGGCACACCAGCCTGAGGGAGCTATCCCTGCCATGGGTAGGAGGCTGGGCCAGAAGCTGGTTGGTGGGGTATTCATGGTCAAAACTCTGAAAGTTGAAATCTATTCATAACTGTCCCTCCAGTTTCCCTGTGTGAAGGTGTAATCAGCATTGGCACTCCTGCCAGGCGACCAGAAAGGAGAAGTAAAACTACCAGGGGTCACTAGAAAGTGGAGGATGACAGGGGAAGAGAAGTCCTTGCTGAGAGATGGGAACTGCGCACGTGAGTTCTGCATTTCTAGTTTTGTCCCTGCATGTCATTCAGAAGGTGCTCAGCCCAGATCATGTGTCTTCTGTGGGAGTTTCTGGGGGGAAATCACAATGCTAGAGCAGGGGAGGGGAGAAAAATCTCTGATTGGAAGGAAGCCTGCCCCAGACTCCCATGAGAAGCCAGGGCCTGGCAGAGCTGGCTCCCGAGAAAGCAGGGTCTAAAGTTCTGCTTAAGACTGAAAGAAAAACCAATTCTTTTTGATGCATGCAACATCTGAGGTGACCACTGGCTTCTTTGCTCTGCGTAAAGGGCAAGAGCTACCTAGAGCATTAGCCACCAAAAACCGGGTCCTGGAGGAAATTGATGGGAGAGGTCCTGCTTGCCACTGCCCCTCATCACACACCCCAGTCGACACTGAGTCCATGCACTGGGAGAAGAGCCCCATTCCCACATTTTATTGGGAGACCAAAGGTTAAAATGCCAGATTCTGCATTGGAAGCAGTGCTGATCCTTGGCGAAGGCCTCCTGGGCTGCCCCCAGCAGGCTCTGAGCCCAGTTCCCCCACACTGGGCATCCACGGGTAACAGCTTCAAGGGCAAGGGGTCCAACGGTGGCAATGCGCCTTCAGAGGTCCTTGAGTTGGACTCCGCCCACAGACGAGCCAATGGAGGTCAGGTGAGGATGCAGCTCTTCCAGGCCTCAGCGGGGTGAGTGATCACACTAGCCCGGCACCGGCATCACTTCCACAAGGCAGGAGAGACTTGCATGGGAGAGGTTGAGTTCAGACCTTGCCTCTACCGACCACAACTCTTGGCCCACAGTTGAGGATGTCCTGGCACAAAGGAACAGGCCGGCTGCCCTCTCTTCCCTGCGGTCACCACATCCCCAGATGGCTGCCAGCAGGGAAGCAGCGGGCAGTGGCAGTCCCTTTGAAGGACCAAGGGGTGAGGCTAAGGGTAGCTGCTGAAGGGTATCCCACACAATCCCTGTGGGTTTTGTCCCCAGCTGACTCAGCAGGGGCCGTGTGTGGGGGCCCTGCCATTGCTCTTGGGCAGCGGTATGGTAAGGCTACAGTGTGCAGGCCGGTGGGCACTCGACCTGGGGATCTCTGAGGAGCTCACTGGTTTAAGGATTGGCCAAAACCGTGAGTCTGAAGCTCTGCAGGCGAGCTAGTATTGCCCGAGCCACGGCTGCCCCCAAACCGTGCTCTTAGCGGCAGCCTGCGGAGCCTCGCAGGAACAAGCCAAGCTGTGTGTGTGCTGCATCCAGCTCCCCAAGGAAGATGGCGTCTTCAGCAGCACATGTAGACACACTGGCAGGACTGTGCCTGTGTCCCTCAGCCACATGCCGCCCCATGAGAGTGTGAGGAAAGCCCTGTCTTGCATGTGAGGGGTGGCCCCTGTGTTACTAGAACTCCTGGCATGGGGCCTGGCGGGCCGCATCATGCAGGCTGGCTGTCTGGACGGGGCGGAGTAAGTGCGGTCATGTGGGGACAGCAGGAGCATCAGTCTGAAGGACCACTCTGCTGAATGGTGTCTTGCACTGGTCCTTCTCCAGGTCTAGAGAATGACCCGCTGACAACCTGGAAAGTGTGAGATGACAAGGAGTGGAAGGTGGGAGGTCATGGTGAGGTGATGTGGGGATGAGAATCAAGAAGATGACTAGAGGGAGAGTTGAAGATTCTTCAAACACCCCAGCTTCCCCAGTAGGTTAATAAACCATGGGAAGGAAGCAGTATTAGCAGAGTCTCCAGAGCTTTAAGGGCTCTGAAGTCCAAGAATGAAAGAAAGAAGGAAGGAAGGAAGGAAAGAAAGGAAAGAAAGTAAAGAAAGAAAGAAAGAAAGAAAGAAAGAAAGAAAGAAAGAAAGAAAGAAAGAAAGAAAGAAAAGAAAAGAAAGAAAACGAAAGAAAGGCCCCAGTCTCACAGAGTTCAAGGTTTCAAGGGAAACTGCTTTACCAAATTGGTTTCTTTTAATACATTTATTTAGAAAAATAACCCTCCCCCGCCCTTCTCCCTCTGTGTTGGAGATCTTCAGCAGTATGGCAGGATTCTGGGCCAGGCCTCCACCCACGTGGGGCCCGGCATGTGCAGATGGGCTGCCACCCTGCTGAAAGGCCTCACCCACTTCCAGCTGCCCCAGTCCTGTGCTCAGTCTTTGTCCAGGCCTCTTCTTGGCATCTCCAGGTAGAGAGGGCTCTGAGGGACAAGGCCACCTGGCCACAGTCTATATTCCCCTCCAGAGGCCTGCTGGAGCAGCTGGGGACTGGTGGGGGGTGGCTTTGCTCCCCCCCACTGCTGGCAAAGGTCAGGGCTGGAAGCGCGGGGAGCTGACGTGAGGCTGGTGGAAGGCATGGGCGCTGTACACCACCTCGGGCGGCGAGGGCGTGCTGGGGGCCAGCACCGAGCACAGGGGCTCGTGGCTGCTGAGCACCGACGTGAAGTACTTCATCTCCTCTGTGAGCTGCTTGATCTCCTTGCGCAGAGCCGCATTCTGTTTCTCCAGGTCTTCACTCTCCTGTGAGGGGGAGGGATCGGCATTGCAGATTAATGTCAGGCAGGCCCCAAGATCTGCGGGGTGTGGAGGTAGCAGGAGGAGCCCAGATTGGACTTACAGGCACATCCATGTGGCAGGGCATCAGAGTTTCTCTGCACATGTGAGTGTGCACACATGTTCACATAGGTATTTATAGTGCTATATGTGTGTATGGGTACATCTGTATGAGCATGTGTGTATACATGCATGTATATGCATAGATATTAGGTTAAACCATAAGCAGTTGTTGATATTTAACCCAGAAGAAGGGCAATTTCTTACGGTCCCAGCTAATAAGAGATGTACATGTGACATGAATGCATGTGTGAATTTATATGTGAGTGGGCTCCTTAGAGCATGCATGTACATGGGTCTCTATGTGTATGTGGGTTGAGAGTGGCAAGTGCATGTCAGAGGAAACTGGCTGACAGGCAGAGCCTGAAAAGATGGAAGAGTGCTTGAGAGCATCTTAGTCCTGATTTCACTCCTTCCCACTCTGTGCTATTCCATGTGTTTTCCAAGTGGTCCCCGCGTTGGAATTTAGTCTCACCAAAGGAATCCGTGGTGAGCTGCCTGTGCCACCCAGGTCCTAGAACACTTAGGGTCTTCATAAATACTAAATGGTCAATGTCCACCACAGTGCTCGGTCCCACTCTGGTCCACACACCCAAGGACCTGCCAAATGGCATTCTGGGTGTGTCCCAAGCCCGTGTGGTTCCTCTTTTCCAGAAACACCTCTCCCCTGTTGCTTATGAGAGCCGTCAGATACACGCTGATCAAGAAAGCTCAGGGTAAAGAGTGCTGATTACTGATCACATCACTAATGAACCCACAATGACACTCTGGAATCAGCATTTACTGGAAAACAATCCGCCTTCAGAAAACCCAGGGGAATTGCTTTTCCAACATGCCTTTCAAGGTTCACAGGCTTTGACTCAGTGAAACTGACCTTTTCCACTCACCATTGGTACCCACAGAGGAAGGGAAATGGCACTGGAGGTGCAAATAAACTACACTTCAGTTCAAAAAGCAACCTAATATTGTGCTAGTTCTGTTAGATTTAGGTCAGCATTTCCCAAACTTGCCATGTCATTAGAATTTAATTCGAAGGCTTGTTAAAAATATAGGTTCAGGTGCTTCCTGAAACCTAGAGATTTAAACTCATTGGGTTTGGAATTTGAGGTGAATTTTGAAATTTTAATTTTTAACAAGTGCCCTAGGTCATTCTAATGACCAGACAAGTTTGGAAACACTAGTTAAATGTGATATTAAATTTGTTTCAATGATTCAAGCAGTCATTAAGTACCTGCAACTCAGACATATGAAGTCAGATGTTTGTTGATTGACTGGCTGATGATATCAACTGCTGAACTAGAAGATGACTCAAAATTATGATGGGCCGTGAGCAGATGTAAGGTAACTTGACATTGAAAGTTTGCCTTAAATAATCCACCAGGAGCATGAGCCTCACACGCAGGCTAATGAGCGAGTTAGTTACACTGCCAATCGCCCTAACCCTGCATCAGGGAAGGTGGTAGAGGACCATAGGTCCGTGGCGTTACCCATCAAGCCAGCTTCCATCCGTGTATAAAGGACAGATGTGATCATGCACAGCCTCAGCCTGGCATTTCCTGTATGTGGCTCTGAGCTAGAAATGTGCCTAGATAAGTACAAAGGAAACCCCCATCTCTAAAATGGGGTGGGTGGGACACTAGCTGCTTCTTCTGCAAGGTGTGGCTAGCTTACCATTTGGTTGTTTCCGGGCACATCCCAGAGAAAGGGCATCCCCTCTTTACCGAAAGGTAAGATAAAACAACACTTAGACTGGGAGGGGTAGGGGGTGTTGGTAAGACGGGAACTGGGCGCCTGGAGTACTGGTCCCTTCCTCTAGCCCTTTTCCTCGCCCCCTCTTAGAGTTTCCACTGGTGACAACATTTACTGTAAATTCTGTGCTTTGAAGAGCCTGGGCAAACCCCGAGGCAGAAGGGAGGGACTGGGTAGGCGGGGGTACAGGGACCAATGCCTTGGCTCTGACCTCCCCGCCTAGAGGCAGGCCCAGCTTTCGGGAAGTAACTGCAGGTCCTTCTGAGCTCTGGCAGCTAAGCAAGCTCCGCCAAGCTCTCTCTAGATTTCTCATCTCCCTGTCCCTGCCTCGCTGGGTTGCAGTTCCCAGAGCTCTAGAAGTGGGTTCACAACCACTGCCGCCTCTAACCAGAAAACCACCACCTAAGACAACAAACTTGTCTTTACCTTGAGGAGCAAGACTGCTTCCTGCTGGGGCCCCAGAGAAACCAGCACTGCCAGTCCAGGGACCGTGCAGACAGCCACTTAACAAGGGAAACAGTTTGACTTCCCTCCCAGGAGGGAGCAGCTGATGAGGGGCCCCCTTCCCCCACACCCCCACCTGCCGCTGCTCAGTCGGCCTGCTCCGACACTGACCCTCGCTGGGCCAGTCACAGTTTGGAAAGGGCTCCCCTCTGAGCATCTGGCAAAGATGGTTATGGGAGCAGCTGTTTACACAGAGGTAAAAAGATCACATCCCCTAACCTCTCAGTGGGGGCTGGCAACCTAGAACTCAAGGAGAAGAGCCAAGGAGCACTGGGACATCAAATTTGGCTTCTGACACGCCCGTCTTCTGCTACAGGGGGGCAGGATTGGGCCTCCATTTGTCCTTCCACATAACTGGCTTTCTTCTCTTAGGGACTCGTGTGGGTCCTTCAGGCTCCCACAGTGGCCCTCTGAGGTGGATATGCAAGGCCAGCTGCTCATTCTCCCCACTTTACAGAAGAGGTCAGCAGTGACCCTGGGACAAACCTGTTCTGCCAACCTGCCAAAATTACTACAGGCTGGTGGCAGCAGCTGCTGAGAAAAGGGCTATAGGATTGACCTTGAGACACCTAGTTTCAAGAGGTCCAGTGACTTTGAAAGAGTGACTGATTGATCCAAGGGCCCAGAACCACATAGGGGCAGAGCTTGGCTCAGGCCTTCCCCCAGCTCAGCCCTGGACTCTTTAGCACACCCAACTGATTCCCCTGAGAGACTGGCCACTCAATTGACGAAAGGTCCTTAGGGATTACTGAGAAGTCCTTGGCTATTCTAGTCTCCAAAGAGAAAACTCTGTCTTGGTTTGGGTGATTCTTAAGTACACAGCACAGTACAAGATTCCTGAGTCGGTCACACCCCTCCAATCACAGAGCTGGGCATCCGCCTCCTGCCTGGAGTTGGGGGGGAACCCTCTGTCCAGCTACTTGGCTGGCGGGCCATCCCCAGGCTTGTTGTTCCTCCAAAGGCAGAGTGAGGTCTGCATTACATGGCAACGGTGGGCTCTGTCAGCGGTCACTGGGGTCAGGGCTCCTGGGTCCTGATCCTGATTGGGTGACTCTTTCTGAGCCCATTGCCTCCCTTTGAAACTGAAGACTGGGCCAAACCAATGAGTCTCAACCTTGGCCACGCGCTGGGATCAGTGGGGTCCCCTAGGGAGCCTTACCAGTACTGATGCTTGTGATTTAATCAGTCTGGGGTGCAGCCTGGGCACTGGGTTGTTAAAGGCTCCCCAGGGGACTCTAATGTGCACTGAATGTTGAAAACCACAGGATCAGAAGATCTCCCAACCCTCCTCAACTCTCAAACATTTCAGATTCCAAACTGACTACCTGAGCATATTAGCAAACTGGAGCCTCTAAGCCCCACTTGTTGGGAAGGTGCGTGCGTGCATGTGTATGTGTGTGTGTGCGTGTGCGTGTGCGTGTGCGCTGGGACAAAGGAATGCAAACTCAACTAATATGAGAAAAATAAGGAGAAACCAAATTTTTAAAAAGAATAGTGCAGTTTGGCTTTGTAGCTAATATTTATCGAATGCTACTCTTTTAAGTACCTCACAGTTATTGTATTTAATGTTTGCCAACCCAATGTGGTAAATAATATTATAATGCACATTTTGCAGGAGAGGAAAATCTAAGGTACAGAGAAGTTAAGTGACTTATTCAAGGTCACACAGCTTGTCGGTTGCAGCACCAGGGTTTGAACTGAAGCAGTCTGGCTTCAGAGATTGCCCACCATCCCGTCTGCCTTTGAAGTCTGCCTAAATCTTTTAATATTTGATCATTATCTCCTGTGAGGCGTCAGCCCTGTTGGCTTTCTAATTTTCACCTCCCCTCTTCCCCTACCTCATGCAAATCCAGGTGCAAATGTTCACAGTCACCCTCACCTGTGGGGTTACTGGGGCCAGTCCTATCATGAACCACGGCTGCTTGGGGGTGGCTCAAGAGTAGTCTTCCTGGGGGTGTGGGAACATTCTGGGGAATTCCCTAGTGGAGGGGCCAAGGAGGGGGTCACTCAAGGAGCTCCTACATGATGGGGAATCCCCAGGCTGGTCCCTCACCCACAGGGAAGCCAACTGGGACCAAGGCCAAGGCCAGGCTCTCACCCAAAGCAGGGACCCTCCAGCCATTCTGAGCAGGGCTTTCTCCTCCTTCCTGCCAGCTCCGGATTAGTGCCTTGGCCTTCTCTTTGAATCTTCTGATCACAGTTTCCAGAAAGGTGAAAATAGTCCCTGTATGTTTCTTTATCTACAGAACATGTAGTCACTTATTGGTAGGGTGACATTTTAGCTGTTACCCACACTTAAATATGAGAATAGTGTGTGAAGCTTATACCCCTCCCACCCAGTCATATGCTCAGTCTCCAGCAGTCACCAGCCCCCATGTACCACATACACACAGAGGGCAGAGCCCACTGTTCCTGGAGAAGTCTGCAAACTGAGAGACAGCACACTGCCCAAGCCGCAGTGGGGTCTATGCCTGCATCTCCCACTGGTCCTGGGGGAAGTAGCCCTACCTCTAGTCCCTTACCCAATGGGGAGAGAAGAGTCACTAAACCACAGGTCTGTGCACTGAATAAAGTCTATGTCTGATTCTGGAGAGATCTTCACTTTCCTACCTTAAAGCTGAAGATCTAGGACCATCAGCACCCTCATCATCAACTGATCTAGCCACACCAGCTATGCCCTCAGGACCCTGTCTGGAGTCCAGTCACCTATTCCTTGGCTTTCAGGACTATGAGCTCCTTGACCTCATAGGCCAGAAACACTTTAGGTTGGCCCACTTCACATTTACCCCAAACTCCTTCTCCTTACTTTCCTCTGGAGAAGCTGGGGAAAAAATACCCCGAATATCCAGCCGCTCTAAAATCCATGTGACGAATTCTGACCAATGAAATATGAGCAGGAGTACCTGGGGTGGAGCATCCCTTCCCAACTGAAAAGGCGAAGCCTCGCCAGGACACAGGTTACCCTCCCTTGGCACAGAGCGATGCCAGGAGCTCCAGCAGCTGTCTTATAGCCTTGAGGAGGGAAGTCACACACTGAGGAAAGCCATGTGGCACAAGAAAAGGAGCATGGCTCTCTGACGACACGCTTGCACCAGCCCTAGTCTGTCCACTTCTGAATTTCTTATGAGGGAAGCAAAGCACGACTTATCGCTGACCCTGTTTGATAGTTTTACATTATGTGTAACTGAATGCCATCCTGACCGACACGTCAAATGAGCAAGGCTGTCACTAGCAAGCCCACTTCTGAAAAACAGACGGCTCCTAATTGCCATCCACGCAAAGGATTGGATTTTGTGTGTGTGTTTGTTCGTTTTAAGCTGCCGGGCCTCTGGGACCCAGTGCTGGGTGTGTAACGATGTATAACCATGTAACTGTCCCACACTCGCTCCCCATCTCCTCCTGACAGCCTTCACATGTCACTGCTCCCCTGTTCTCAACCCTGGCTGCACGCCGCCCTTGCCCGAAGAGCTTTGCAAATCCTTGATCCATGAACTTCGCTCCCGAGAGGTTACAGTTTCATTACTTGGGAGTGGGTCTCAGGCATCAAGATTTAAAAAAATACTTCCCAGGTGAGTTCAATAAGCAGCTAGTTAGAGAATCACATTTATGGCTGATTTGTCTTAAAAACAATGTAAGAATATAGATAATACAATGGATACAAGGTTTAATTTTATTACATTTGTTTTATTATGCATGCACACACTTAATATCTTTGTTTTATTAAGTGTATTTTATTTGATAATGTATAGTATAAATAACATAAATATAAATATAAAGAACTTTTAAAAAGTGGAAGAACATTTCTAGTCAAAAAAAAAAATTCTCTAAGTTAATGCCTGTTTAAGGCAAAGTGCCTTATTACTACTATTACATTACATTTGGTGAAAACTATTTCAAATAGCCCAGAATATCTCATTTTTAGGATGGAGAGACAAGAGGTGGGGCACCTCTTAGCATCTCATTAATTATAACACTATCGCACGAGTTCTGAATTATTGAACTCAGGAGGGCAGAGACTATTGCTGTCTTCACTGTTTTGTCCCCAGTGGCTAGGACAGTGCCTGGAAACCTGGAGTCTGTAATCACTTACCAAAACCTGAAGCCTGCAAATGAAGAGCCTGCTAAGTAAATTCAGGATGTCCGTGACACTTGCCAGGCAAGTTTAACCAACTGTTTTGAGTACTTTAAGAGCTTCTGCTTTTTGGACTCCAGGACAACTACAAATGAGGGTAAGAAATTCATGTTTTACAAACATCTAGGTCAAACCCCTGCTTAGCAACACTTCTGTTTTCAAAACTGAAGCCATAGGGTGGAAGTCGTGAATGACACTGCCTTATGAACTCTGCCTGCAATGGTCCTAGCGTGGACTTGACTTTCCCCGTCCATACCAAGCGAAGGAGGCTTGACCAGCTGCGATGAACAACCAAGTCAAACAGTGTCCTTGAACTTTTATGAACAAGTGGAAGGAAGGCTGTATGTGTTTGTGTGTGCGGATCTATCTGACGTCTTCATCTGATTGGTTTATAAGAAAAGGCCAGGCTCTCTGCATTCAACAAATGAACATATACAACTGTTTCCCACACAAGCAAAACAAACAAACAAAAAAGCAATGCTACCTTGTTTCGTATTTGCTCTCTCACTGAACTCTTAAACAGCTCACTGAGGTGCCGTTGCTTCCCATTTTATAGCTAAGAATTTAGGTTCAAATATCTCCCCCAGCCAGAATTTTAGGTTCACGTGTCTCTACCAGCCAGGATTTGAATGAGTTTTGTTGACTCCCCAGACCCCCCAAAATCTGTTTCCTGCTTCCTACAGCACAGTTGCCTTTATTCCTGAGCTCCTTCCCACTTCCTTCGCTGGCCCCAGCTCCACGCCGCACCTTGCTGACCCTGACTGGATGCACCCAGTGTGGCTTCAAGGCTCTGCCGAGAGCCCTGTCTTCCAGATCTGCTCAGTCTCTTCCTCTTTGACTCGTGTTGGGTCTCAAATGGCAGGGCCTCTGAAGGGCCTTCCCTGATCACTGTCCCCATCCCTTAAGTCACTTTCACCATCACACTCTCTGATTTTCTTCAACACGCTCTTCACTTTGTGCGATTAGCATGTTCATTTATTTGTCTATTTTCCAGTCTGACTTCCAACGGAATGTGAGGTCCATAAAGTCAGGGATTGGTCGGTCTTGTCTCTGCTCTGCTCCCAGTGCCTGGAGCAACCCACGCCCGGCATGCAGAAGGCTAAAATACGCGTATTCTTGTACAGCAGAAGGAGTCATTTCTGCTGCCGTGAGTGCTAGGGCTGGGAATACGGCCTGTGCTTTTATAATTTTCCGGACCATTCCACCCCCTTAGCAATAAGGCATATTCTTGTGCCAGATGAGTACCCGGAGAATATTTTTGTTACAGGGTCCTCGGGTTTGGGAAATTCCATTTTAGCCCCAGGACTCCAGTCCCCTCTGCTTCGCCTTGACGTTTATCACCACTCTTGAATATTCCTCAGAGCTCCAGGTCACCCTTCTCGGACCCTCTAAGTCTAGGGTGAGCAGGTGTTTGCTGGGATAGTCCCAGTTCATACTTGATGTCCAGGCATAATTTTACTAGAGCCCCTTTCCACTCATAAAAGCATTTCCAGGCTGGTCAGGTAGGGTTACAGCATCACCCTGATCCGCCAAGGCTGGGCTCAATCCCCAGTCAGGACACATACAGGAACCAACCAATGAGCAGAACAATACATCTCTCTCTCTCTGTGAAAAATCAATATATTTTTTAAAAAAGTGTTTCCATTTGGAGAACAAATAATAAGATCCCGTCTCAAAACCTGACCCCCGAATTCTAGGTCAAGGATATTTTCTCTGTTCTTATCCTTTGTGTCCTCCAGAATCCACTCAGCTCTCCGTTTGACCATTTTCTTGTGATTTTAAATAAAAATATACAGTGTAACTACATTAAAGATGTTTTTAAAAAAATTACCCCTGACCACAATCCTAGTCCTCTAACATGACCGTTTTCATTCGTGTACGTTGCCGTCTTATCCTTTCTAACAAACGTAAAAGACCTATTTGTATAAAATCTCCATCAGTACATATACAACTTGTATTTTCCTTTCTGTCATAATGTGGTCATAATCACCAAAATTAATATTTTTAATGGCTATACCATTAAATAGATGATTCACAATTTACTTCAGATGGTTTTCTAATGTGAGACATTTTGGTCGCTGTGAAAATATTGCCGTTCAGTCACTTCCTCGGATAAGTCCCCAGCAGTGAGGTCGCTGGGGCAGAGGGCACAGCCAGGCCTCCGGGGCAGCCCTACTGGGAAAGGTCCTGTAAGGTGCAGCATCCGCAGCAGCGCACGCATGCATCATTTTCACTGCAACCTCGTCAGCATTTAGATGTTATGATTTTAAATGATTTATTTTGCCAATTAGCTTATCGAAAGTTTCTTAATTTCGTTTTAATGTAACACATTCTCGATGACTAAGGAGGAAGAACTTCCTATGGGTCTGCTCCCTGGTACAGCATTCTCCACCAGGGGCAAGTGTGTCCCTCAAGGACCTTTGGCAGGGTTTGGAGATATTTTTGATTGTCACGGCTGGGGCTGAGGCGGTGCTCCTAGGATGTAATGGGTAGATTTTACACTGCACAATGCACAGAACCCAACCCTCCCTGCCCCACACAACAGAAAATTATCTGACTCAAAATGTCAATAGTGCCAAGATTGAGAAACACTTCACAAGTATCGTTTGCACAATCAGAATAGAAAGCGGGATTATTTTCATTTTGGTAGGAAAAAGTTTACATAAGCTTTACAGTCATAGCCTCTACCACCAAATATATTGGAGTCTTGATGTTTTTCTGAAAAAGGATGTTCTTCCTATGGTATAAACATGAAATTTGCATTTATTTAATTTGCTGCAAATGCTTTCCCCCATGTGTCATTGTCCTTTTAGTTTTGGATTACAACTTTAAGACCTTTTAAAATAAAGGAACATTTAAACTTCAGCCTCTGTCTAGTCTCGGACTCTCTCCCTTTCTGGCCTCTTGCTGTGTCCTTGGCCTTCTGCTGCAGCAGAGTCTCGGCTCTTCAGAGCTTCTGGTTAATTGCCTGCTTCTTGGCTTTGTCTTTGCAAGAGGACCTGTGAGAGTGACACCACCTGCGTCGCAAAGTCCTGGTTAGTGAGGTGGCAAAAAACGAAGCTAATGGGAAGGCAAGCAATTTGGGCTCTTGGTTGTCTTTGAAAAAGACCTCAGTGTCCTCACCTCAGGGTGACTAAAGCGCCTCTGAATTTTCTTTTATTCCTGCAATTCTACACATGAGGGAGGTATGGCCACCGTTACTGTTACTCCCTCCACAAGCTACCCTGTGGGCTCATGGCAGGACCCCCCCACAGATGTCCCACAGTCTGAAGGGGACTTTGTCCTGTGGAACCTATCTGTGCCTCCTAGGAAGCAGGGGGCTGACTGAGTCCTACAATGAAGACTAAGACAATCCCCAAGCTGCGTGGGCATGAGTTCTTTGGGAAGACTCTCCCGTTCTTTTCTAGAGAAAGAAGCCTGGGTGCTGCTGAGGACAGCTTCTCAAAGACGTCTGCAGAGTGGGCAGCCCTCACCTTGTGACCTGGGACCTGTCATCCCATCTGGATAGAAGTTCTTTCTGATGTTAAGCCTGGTGTGGAGTTGGCATCCTTTCAAACGTGCCTCTCAAACGAAAGCACACTGGCCCATCATCACCGGTGGGACAAGAAGTTAGGGCTGGTGGGTTCCCTTGACATCTTTTCCTTCCCAAGTAAAAATGGTCTAACTTTTTATTCTGGTTAAAAACTACATACATTCATCACAATAAACAAAGTTACAGGAAAATACTAGGAGTAAAGCAAGCGACTCAAAAGTCCACCACTCAGAAACGACCACGGTTACATTTTGCAGAACACCCTTCCAGATACCTCACTGAGCATGCAAACATGACCCAGACCCACGGACTTTCCATTAAAGGACTATGCTCTGCATACTCTCTGTAACTTACTCTTTTCACTCAGCCTATGTCATTGGCATCTCTCTGTGTTGACAAATACCATCTTCATCGTCATGTTTAGTGCCAGAACAAATTATGTGTGAATGTACCTACAATAATATGCTTAATCCCCTATTGTTGGGCTTCTGTCCAATTTTATAGTTTTGGTAAAGTGTTTACTGTTCACAAATAATGATGAATTGAGCATCTTTGTGCAAGGTTTTTTCTCTAAACTCTTGTAAGCCACATTGCTGCTCCAAAGGGTATTGACACATAAATGTTAATATTTCTTGTTACCCAGCTTTCTTTAAAAATTGCTTCAGTGGAGATATTGATACATTGTATAGAGGCATCTTTACTTTCCTGACCAGGCCTAATGATAGAGGAGGGAAGTGTAAATTTTGGAGGATTTTGCTTAAAGAACAAAAAATAAATTCGGGAAGAGATTGAAGGAGGGTATAGGCTATGGAATCTGAAGAAAGAGGTCGTGTAGCTTCATGGTTAGGAAGACACCTTCTGAAGTCAAACAGACCTAGCTACAAGCTCTGTGAACTCGGACAAGTCACTTCACCTAATATAGGGCTTACAAAGTAAGGTTTTTGTGCAGATTAAATAAGATGTAGTAGGTAGTGCATGTAACACACGGTGCCTGGTACACAGTCCCGTGCTCAGTTACTATGTTTGTAATAAAAAGTGCATAGCAAGAGAAGCCGAGAGAAACGTCTCTTTCCCACAGATGATGCGCTAATTTTACACTGAACTTCTTTAGGGTAGAGCGAGTCAGAGCATTGCTTCTGTGTGGTTTCTGTTGTTGCTGTTTTGTTTTTACTGTAACTTTTCTATGCCAATAAACCTTATGGAATGGTTTCCAAGAGAGAGAGAAAGAGCTGTGAGTGGAAAAGGGCTCTTTGTAGAGCTTGTCTGTCAGGCCTCCCCAGAAGACCAGGAACAACAACAGGGTCTTTCTAAGCAGGCCGGGAAGTTCACATCTTTGCTGAACTTCTTTTCTCCCATTTTTCCGATACCTCATCGCTCACAGCGTCAGCGTAAAGCTGTGTTTCATGCACAATTCACACTCACAATGTTTGCTTGTGTGGCATTAAAGACATGCCCTGGAACTGTAAACCTTTCTCTTTTGTTAAAGTAGTGTAGACTCCTTCGGAGCCAGCCCCAGGCAAGCACCTGTCCCGCCCTTCTCCAAGGGGGCACCCGAAGTTCCAGCTATCAGACTTGACCTTTATTCTTTCTTGCTTCCAACTGCATCCTCAAGGCCAGGTCGGACTTGCTGACAGCACAGCTCTGAGCCCTTATTACTGTCTGCCCACCATCTCCTCTACTTGCAGCCTTTTCCAGAGAAAAGCCTCTCAATTGATTTCAACTCTCTTTCCCACTGACCTGGGACCCTGACTCAGAAGCCTTCCCACCACGAAGCACCAGACAGCCACGACAGTTAACCAGGATGGCCACACAGATGAAACTGATTTCCCTTCCCTCATGTGCCTTGTCCAGAACTGTGCACCTCGGGATTCCTCATTATAAATCCTAACTGACAGCTGGCTCTCCCAAAGGACTGAGACATTTATGTGGGATGTTCAAGGGGTAAAATGTCACAGTGGAAGATTATTCCGTGTTTGAAATCAAAATTCGAAAAGAAATTGTCCTAATGTATATGTTATAGTGAGCAACATTGCAAATTTGTATATCTATATTATATAAATGGACAGGTGATAAAAAACATCCAAACTATATAAAAAAGGTAAAAGAGTATAGAAGTTTGATAGTACATTCCAATGTACTCCTTTATTTTAGCACCTCCATGGTATTCCACTGAATGAGGAAACTGCAGTTCAATTAGTCCATTACTGGTGGACATTTAGCTTGTTTCTGGGCTTTCCTATGACCAACAATGCAGCAATGATTAGCTTTACATGCACATAATTATGTGTTCGTTATAATTATGTGATCTCTGGGCACGTTTGCAAATAGACTCCTAGGTGTCAAGTTGCCCAGTCACAGGGCGTGTGCACTTATAAATTGGATGGACACGGTCAAATGCCCTCTACTGCAGTTGCACCGGCTTATGCCCCGACCGGTAACGTGTGCAGGCACCTGCTTCTCCGCTGCCTCGGCAGCGTCGTGTGTCAGCGGCATTTTCACGATTGCCAATCTGGCAGGAGATCTTCACATTGCTTTACTTGCCATTTCACTGTTATAAAAGGGAGCCTCTTTTCCATATTTACTGGTCATTTACTTCTCTCTGTAAAATGCCTACTCATAATCATCACTCATTTTTCTTTGGATTGTTAATCATTTTCTTATTCATACGAGCTCTCGTATAATAAGTAAATCCTATGCCCTTTTTTGGTCATGCGTCTTGCAGATGTTTTTCCCAGTCATCATTCACCTTTGAACTCATACATAGTATTTTAAGCTGTAGAGAAATTTTCACTTTTTGTGTATAAAGGTAATGTAGAGCAGTCTTTCCCTTTACGGCTTCAAGGTTTTGTGTTTTATTTGGGAAAGACTCCAGCCAAGATGAAATTTTTAATGCTCCCTTTTCCCAAATTTCTTTTGTTTTTCTCTTTATATTTAGTCTGTGTGGGTGTTGTATGAGAAATAAAGCAGTTAGCTTCCCTCCGCCCTCAAATGACCAGCCAGCTTGAGATGCCATCCTAGTCATTATGCATTTGAACTTGTGTCTTGGGAATTGACATATGTACTTGAGTCTTAAATTTGAGTTTGTTGGAGCCCTTGTTCTGTATTCTATTCTATCCAATATTCTGTCTTTTTCATATTTTTTTCATTTCTATATTTGTCATTCCCTTTATTATCTAATTCAGGTCATCTTCTCTAGTTGCTCCCCCTTTTAAAAATTTTTTCTGGAGATTCTCACATGGTTATCTTTCACTGGGAACTCAGAATAGCTAATCTAGTTCTCCAAATCCCAGAAAATCCTCTTGGGATTTTACTGGGATCACATTAAAGTAAATTAAATTTTACATTGATTTAACAAAATTGTTATCATTATATAAGCCATATCTATTTATCTGAGTGTATTTTAAGTCACTTAGAATCATTTTAAAAGTTTAAAAAATTAAGCCCCGCATATTTTTTTTGTGAAATTTATTCCTTCCCACCATTTGCTGTTGTTGGTGTTATAAATGGAATCTTGTCTCCGGTTAAATTTTATAATTGGTTACGGTTTGCATCTAGGAAAATTGTTACTTTGTGTGTCAGCTTTAAAAGCTGACTGGATTCTCTTATTATTTTTAATAGTTTTTTAGCCGATTATCTTGGATCCACGTATTGGCTACTGATATCTTTTGAAAATGAACCGGTCAGGATAGGTCTTTCTCCTTTTGACTCAATGCCTTTACTGAGCCTAACGAACTCCGAGTTGTCTGTGGGAGAAGGGACACTAAGTGTGAGGGTGCCGTGTGAGACACCCAGTCAAAGAGAATTGGAACAAAACGTGGACTGTGTGTTGATGTTACGGGAAGAAGCGCTTGGTCTAGTTTCTGTGAGGGGCAGTCAGTGCCGGGCTGTTACAACATTTGCATGAGGCTAAACACAATCCTTGAAAGAGGATCTTTCCCTACTCTGTTACTTTAAAAGCATTTCAGGGGCAGTGTTTTGGTGTAGACCACGTACAGAACAGATGCAGAAAGTGTTAAATAGTGCCTCAGTTTCCCCGGAGAAACACGGTGACTCCTGTTTAAGACAGTCACGGTGACGAAGTTGAGAGGGAGACTGTGTGAGCCGGCGCACCAACACAAACGTGGTCCTTCTGTGACACTGCACTCTCAGCAGCTTCCACGCCCTGGTCTTTCAAGTGCTGGTGGATGAGTCCCACGACTCTGCCACAGGGTCAGAGCACGGTCCCAGGACCGCAGCACGCGGAGCCGAGCATGGAAAGGAGTCGAAAGCAAACGAAGCCCTCGATCCTAAGAAGGTCAGTGATAAACCAGAAGATTTCCTACCCAGATCACAAACGTCATTAAGAGGCTAATGGATGGAGAAGATGGGTGATTACCATCTGAGAGGAAATAAACATTTAGACCACAGGCAAACCCTCCGTTTGATGGTGGCAGATTTATATGTTGCAGCCAAAAGCTTCTACCCGAAGGCAGAAAACATCCGTTGCATGGGCTGCAATGCCCAGGCTTGCTGCGTGAACTCTGACGTGACCTAGGGGTGGGGAGGAGCCTGTGCCTAGCTGTGGGGGAGGCGAGAACATTCTAGAGACGGGGGCTGGGGTGCGGGCATTAGCATGTACGTGACTAGGGGCTCCGTGGACTCCAAGACTCAGAGGTTATCCCAATCTAGCCATGACGAGCGTAATCACAGGGTTCTAACTCTTGTCTTATAGAGAGAGACGGCGGAGCCAGAGTGGAAAACCTGGGTGCAGCCAAGAGACATACATGCCACCCTCACTTGTGTGTTCCCCAGGGGTTGGATGAAGGCCAGTGGGATGGATGCACAGGGAGACAGCGCCACAGCTCACGATAGGGAAGACCCCTTTGTTCATGTTAAGAGGGAGGAAGCTCTCTGTCACTAGAAGTGACCAGGTACGATTTGGGGACTGTTTCCAGAGTGGGGGTGTGGTGTAGAGGAGTTTGAAGCATTGAAACTGTGTCTGAACATTCCAGCCTTTTAGAAATCTTTCAGCCCTGCGATATATGAGCAAAATCATCATACCTAAATACATACACATATATTAAAATGTATTTATGTACATTTTATTGTGCTTCTTATAACTACTATTAATAGTACTCTTACTATACTGAAATTTTTTGAATATCTGTTATATGCCAGGCACTGTGGTGAACTCTTGGGTGCACCATCTCCATAAGGCAGTGACTGTCATTTCCCAATTCTCAGATACGGAAACCGAATCTGAGGGAGGTGAAGAATGTCCCTAAAGTTGACCACAGAGACGGCAAGCAGCAGAGCTGGGGTTCGAATCCTGTCCTTTTGACTGTGGAGCTGCCGGGCTATACTTAGTTTCCACATGTAAAAAAATCACAGACGCAAAGTTCATAGCAGTTTCCCAGTCTCAGGACATTATCTACTTGCACAGAAAGGGAGGTTTTGTCCTTTCTAACTCTCATTGCTTTGTCCATTGGCTCTAAAAACACCAAAAGAGAGAGAACCAGACTGTGACAGACACGAAGTGAGTGATCGTAGGTTGTCAAGCTCCAAACAGAAAACCGGAGTCTTGGGAGACCCTAAGCCACAGTGGAACCGTGGAGAACGTATAGGCAGCAGGACACCACCAGTCTGACATTTACTCTTCTAGTCACAGTTATCAAAGAGGAGAGCAGGCTTCTGTTCATTCATTCTTTTTTGTTGTCATCCAATCCAACAATTATTTATGAACGTAAAACTATGTTGGTCTGCAAGGGAAGGTATGCTGAATACATTTCAAATAAAACGCAGGCGTCCAATCAGAGACGTTGCAGCAGCCTACGCTTTGCTTCCTTACAAAGCTTAACAAACCATCTTTTTTTCTAAAACTGCATCTTACCTTTTTAAATTTATTTTTTCAATCGCAATTGACAAACAATATGATAGTCACTTCAGGTGTACAGCATAGTGATTAGACCTCACAAACCAATCACCCCAATAAAGTCTGGTACCCACCTGACACCACACATAGATATCTTACTTTTTCTTGATAAAATGAAAACAACTATTCTCACTGGCTGATTTCCATGTTGATCTTTCAAATAAACACAAGCATATTCATTTTTGGTACCAATTGCCCTTTTTACCATTGAAATGAATGACTGGGGCGCAGAAGGTTTGGGAACACTCAGGAGGAACGACAGAAAGGCAGAGTGGCCAGAGAAAGGGATGAGGGGACGGAAGAGGAAGGAGCCAGTGAAGCAAGAGCCGGCTGGACAAGGACCAAGTTAAGAGGCAGAGTGAAGAGAGGTCACTTGATAAGGGGTGGGGGACAAGGAGGGAGGATTACTGACGAAGCACACAGCCAGAATTTAGAAACATCAACCAGGGCCTTGGCTGCTGGTGCAACTGCAGTTCAGCATTGACCAGGGCCCCTGCCCAAGCCAGGGGTCAGGGCCTTCTCTAGAACATTTGGGATGACAGAAGCAACTCAGCCAGGATGGTGACCCTCCCAGGTAAGTACACTTGAGACTACATCTTCCACAGACCCCTTGGGATATCCATAAAGAGAAATTTCAAAGTCAAACCTTAATGACATTCAGAAAAGAGGAGTAAGGTGCAGCCCCTTCTGAATCTCCTTGCCCCAAATGCAGAGCCCAGGGTGGCTGCCCGACTGGCCTCCCAGGGGATGGGACTCTGTGGGGCCCTAGCACTGAGGGATACCGGGCTCCCCCAAAGCCGTTCACAACTTCTAAACTCCTCCCAGAGACAGCCCTGCCTCTTGCTCTCTGGGCTCATGAGGGATGCGGTTTTCTCTATCCCATCGCTGAGCAGCTGATTCTGCCTTCCATTCAGCCTCTGAGCTTCCCATGCTCCGCTCATTTACCCCTCATTCCCACTCAGGGGTCAGGAAGAAGGAGTCCTTTCTCTTTCAGCCCTTCTGGCTCATTCTCTGCCAGAATCTTCTCATCACTCTCAAAGGAGAGCCTCCTCTCCCACCTCACCCCACAGCCCTGTCCCTTCAACTCACTCCCCCTACATCCCCTTCTCCATGCAAGCAGATTCAAAGCTGCGGTCCAAGCGTCCATGGGGGGTAGCGAGCAAAGCCTACAGCTCAAGAGGATGAAAAAGGTCTGGACACTCACCAAGTGCAGGGTGTCGGCTTTCTGTGTCTGCCTCTGTCGGCTCTTCTGGGCAGCGATGCGGTTTTTCTCCCTCCTCTGAACTTTTCTCACATCGTCAGATGAGTCCTGGGAAGCAGAGGAGATGACAATTGGGCACATCTGTCCCTCTCTTCTGAGCTCAAGCAGGCTCTCATGCTGCTGAGTGTCCATCCATCCATCCTTCCGTTTCTTCATCTTTTCACGTGCCCATCCATCCCCTATTTACCAAAAGGCTGAACCCAAAGGGGAACTCTTCCCACACTCTGTTACGCTCCCTAGGTCTCTACAGCTGTTTTGGCCCGCAGTTACAGGAAGAGGGCGAAGGCCGTGAGGCCTCACTAGAGCTGTACTTCGAGAAAAATGGACGAGGTGATGGAGCGTGTTTTATCACCTCTCCACCTCAGGGCCGCTCCACTCTTACTCTCCCACTTCTCGGGGTAGAACTTTCTTGCTATTTTTTTTTTTCAAAACTTTTTTGAGCACCTACTAGGTGGCAGCTTCAAAACGAGTGTTATTTTAGAGATATTCTTGTTTATTGCCCCAATTCTGTGAAGTTGGTGTTGTTACTTCCGTCTTATACGGGAGGAAACTGAGGCCCAAGAGCTCACAGTAATCAGGAGTCGCATCTTCCAATGTGAAGTCTGATGTCCTTCCGAGCCCCAACCACAGCCTCACTGCCTTGTACCCTCTGTGCCTTCTGCTGCATTCCTGGGCTGAGGTCCCCATCCCAGATCTGTCCCTTCTTTCCCTGCATTCTCTTCATTGTGCTCAGTGACCTTGACATTCTCCATGACCCTGGGTGTAATGCCTTCTACAAACTAGAGGCCAAGAATGGCTTTAATGGTGAAGATTACCTGGCTGTGACAGATAGTGAATGGGTACTCAGGAGGGCAAGGGAACCTTGGGTGTTCTCTAAGTACATCTCCCAGATGGGCAGGTCCTCTGCTTGGACAAAGAGGCTAGGTCCAGCTTACGCCCAGATGCTGTAGGATAAGTGCAGGGGTTTGAGTGAAACCTTTCTGCAAGTTCTGGCCGGTCTCCCGGCCCTACAGTCTAGACGCACCCAGTTCCCAGGGCAAGATGCTGTGCTCACCAAGCATATGTCTCACAAATTGCCCAACACTTCCAGCCATTGCAGCAGGAGGGCATTGGGTTAGATAGAAAGGAAGTACTCTTCCTCTAAGGAGGATGGGGACCAGGTTACCATGGAAGCCATGAGTAATTTCCTTCCTAAGAAGAGCACAGGCTTCCAGGCAATCTGAGCCAGCCTGATAGCATCTTGAACAGAGAACCCAGTTGTTTGCCCTCTAGAGGCCTTCACTAGGACGTCTCCCAACTGTCTCTTCTGTTAGGTAATTTATGACACCACGCCATTGCATACTACATGTCCATATACTTTTTGGGGGCAGCAGCATTTTGAGACCTCTCTTGGGTATCTGTGCTAGGGAATGAATGGAAGAAATTTTAATCCACTGATGCGCTGGAAGAGAAAGAAGCCTTCCTATAGAGAGGGATGTCAAGAAATGCAATCAAGAGAACACCTGAGAAACTGTGACAGGCAGGGTGCCCATTTTTTGGCAACCCCCAAGCTGAAAACTTTTGGCTTGGAAGTCACAGTCTAGACTCCCAACACACCCAGAATCTCTACCTCAATCTCCCTGATTTCCCCAGAGCTGAGCTGAGCTGAGCTACTAGTAAAGGTCCCTAAGTCTCCAAAGTTGCCCCCTGATTTCTTTCCTTCCTCCTGTCCAGAAGCCACAGGGGAAAGAGGTGAGAGTCGTAGCTCGAGCAGCCCTCTCCACTAGCTGTGCTAGTGACAGGGACAGTGCCCCAGTAGATAAGATAGATACTTCTGTGCTGCCCGAGTTCCTCCTCCTTCTAATTTGCTTTTTTTCTCCTTGACTTTCCCTGACCCCTCTCTCACTTGCCCAGATGGCTGTCTCCTGGGACAATACATCTCTAGCCTTCAGGTCATGGATGCCAGCAGCCCACTCTAAGTCTCCTCTTCTTGGTTTTCTACTGCCTTGGAGAAACACAGAGCCTTTCCCCTGAGAGACTAGAGCTCTTTGATGCTCATTCTCCTCTTGGCTTCCTAGAAAGCTTCCTGGGGTGGGAATCCCAGTGAGGCAGAGGCGATGGGCACCATTGGAAAACAAGGAGGAAAAGGGGGGTGGGCGGGATGTGAGGGTCTCTGCCGATGATATGCTCAGCTTGATTGCAAACACCATGTCCTAGGTCTAACAGGCTGCTCACCAGCCACTCCCTCACCGCTCAGCTCCCTGGGCAAGAGGAGGAAGCCTGCCCCTCTTCTCATCCCTTCCCACCCCAAGATAATCGGAGGGGAGAAAGGAGGGGAAGGAGGACTCTACCTGTTTGCCTGGTGGGGGAGAGCGGCTGAAGCTGGAGTCACTGCTGTCGGAGCTGTGAGGCATGGCTGCAGTCTTCCGGGCTCTCCACGCAGCCCCAGACGCCTCTGGGCTTTCTTGTCACCAGCTGGCCTCCTTTCCTGATGATTCCCAGGCCAGCAGCCCCACAGCCCAGCCCCTCGACAGGTCCCTCCTCTTGCCCGCTCTGCAGCCACCTCTGACCCCTGCCTCCTCCTCACTCTGGGGTGCAGAGGCACTGCTCCCCACAGGGACATGTCGTTTGCTCTGGGGCTCTCAGGGCTCTCTTGTGGTTTCTGGTAACTCACGCTGAAGTCACATGGGCGGAAACTTGAGCTAGAAGTTAATTTAAGATAAAATACATATCTGGGAAAAGACCCACAGAATTATGTGAAAGAAAGAAAAAAAAATACACAAAACCCCAGATACCTTCCAACAGTTTGAAAAGGCAGAACAGCTCTCTTCAATTGATGAAGATAAAAGAGAAAAACAGCCCCGGAGGGAAAAACCCCAGCCAGAATTAGCAAGTCTGTCTATTGTCAACACGGGCAGAAAGGAGAGTGACAAGGAAGGAGTTTCCATTGTCACCCGACTTGATTTTTAAGCCAAAATAAAACAACAAGACTGGGATTTCTTTTTGGTTTTTGCCGGAGAGCAGCTGCCCACCCTTCCTCGCTGACCCTGCAGTCCAGCCAGCCCCCTGGGTGGGGTGGGGATGGCAATGCCCCAGGCCTTTCCTGTCAAACAGAGGGGGCTGTGGACAATCTGAAGCCATGGGGGAGGCTCTGGAACTGATGCTCTAAATGTGTGTTCAGCGCCCATGCCTCTTAGCAGGGTGCTGTCTCCAGCAGGGGTGTCCAACCCATAGCCTGCGGGCCGTATGTGGCCCACATGGCTGTGAATGCGGCCCAACACAAAATCGTAAATTTACTTCAAACGTGTTTTTTTTTTGCTCATTCATTTCATTAGTGTTTGTGGATTGAATGTGTGGTCCAAGACAACTCTTCTTCTTCCAGTGTGGCCCAGAGAGGCCAACAGGTCGGACACCCCTGGTAGAGAAAAGGCGCCCTCTCTATGGAAGGTTGAGGGTCTGTCAAGAGCTCAAGATTGGCTCTGAAACTTCATGATTCAAGAAGGGCACCAGGTCAGAGTCCAGAGCGGAGGAACAGAAAGAAAAATTCAATGCCGCGGACACTGTGCCCAGAGTCAAACCAACCATGGTTTGAAATCTGGCTTGCCCACCGCGCACCTCTGTGACCTGGCGTGGCTCTCCTGAGTTCTGCGGCCCCCACTAGCTACATCTATGAACAGAGGGTGATAGAACCTGCCCTACTCACCCATCAGGGCTGCTAGAGAAGCAAATAACAGCATGGATTAGAATGTCCCTAGCATTCTACCGTCGTAAAAGATGCTCCACGTGACTGTTACTACGGGTAGCTTTGTAATGTTACTAGCCTTGCCATGAGCCCCTCTGGAGGGTCCTCAGTAAGCACTCCACCATTCACCTGACATTTGGCTTTTTAAAAAGGACTTGCCTTATTACCAGCAAGGCTCAAATCCAAATGCTTGCCTTTCTTAGTTTTCGGATTGACAGGTATTATGGCCCCTAAAAGACTGTATCCACTGGCTGAATTTCTGCCCAAGGCAATATCGTCTAAGGGTAAATTGAGCAAAACAAAATTTCTTCCTTCGTGGAAGTTGTCTTTGAGTCAGGGAGGCAGCCAGTAAACAAAGGAGTTCATCTGTAATGCATCAGAGCGTGACAATTGCTATGGAGAAAAGTAAAGCAGGCAGGGCTTGGGTCAGTCTGGGGGTCGGTGGGTTGCTGTCTCTACAGGGCAATCACGAAGGGGCCATGTGAGCACAGACCCAAAGAAAGAAAGGGGGGCAAATGCTGTGGGTGTCTAAGGGGAGAGCGTTCCGTCCAGAACGTGAAATGGGGTTGTGTCTGAGATATTAGAAGACAGCAGGGAGTCCAAAACAGGTGGAGCAGAGAGGCAGCGCATGGCAGGAGAAGAAGTCAGCAAGGTATCATGTAGGGCTTTGGAGGCCGCTAGAAAGATTTTGGCTTTTGTTCTGAAAGAAATGGAGATCCCTGGAGGGTCCACCCTCCCACTTCCACTCTGTGATGCTTTACCTCAGCCACGTTTTACTTTCTTCATAGCACCCATCAAATTTTGTCATTATTTTACTCGTTTATTTACTTCGTGGGGTTTTTTTTTGTTTCCTTCATTAGAATGTTAACTACACTTCAACAAATGTTTGTCGAGCACTCAGCATGTACTGGGCAATGTTCTCCATGCTGGGAATACAGCTGGTTTTGACTTTCTCTCCGCAAAAGATAGTGGATCAGCTTGTGCTGCCTACTTCACAGCAAACTCCAATGGCTCAAAACAACCACCGTTTATGTAGCTTGTGAGTCTGCAGGTCACCTGGTTGGGCTAGGCTGACCTTAGCTGGACTCCATCCTGTGTCCTCAGACAGCGAAGGTGGACTGATCATTGTCTCACCTAGAATGGCCTTGTCTGGGACGGCTCTGCTCCATGTGGCGTCTCCTCCCCTGACAGGTTTGCCTGGGCTCGTTCACATGGCAGCTGCAAGGACTCCAAGAGAAAGAGCAGGAGCCTTCAAAGCCTCCCTAGGCCCAGTCTCAGACTTTGCACAGTGTTCCTTCTGCCACATTCTGTTGGACAAAGACCTCAAGGACAGACCCCATGCAGTGGATTGAGTACTAGACTTCACCTCTTGATAGGAGAAATTTAAAGAATTGTGGCCATTTCTGCCATCTCCCACCAATGAGAAGCCATTGGAGGTTTTAGAGCAGAGGCATGATGAGCTATAACTCAGGTTTTAACAGGATCTCTCGGTTGCAGTGGAGATTTTGCTGGAGGGTAGCAGAGTGGAAGCAGGGAGGCCAGTCAGGGTTATGGCATTGAATTACTGCAACGATCCAAGTTGAAGGTTGATGGCGCAGGCCAGTGAGGTGGTGATGAAGGTGATGAGAAGCAGCCACGTCAGCACCAAAGACTATGTCTCTCTTGTTGACAAATATACACCCAGTGCCTAGTAAATGCCTAATAAATAGTTGTCAAGTGAATAAATATAGGAATAAATAAATGAATTCCCATGGAACCTTGCTCATAACTCATGGTACTTATCATGCCCTGTATTTCCTGTGCCTTCTCACTGCAGTATTATTGAAAGCTGTGTAAGGATAAAACTGTCATATATATGTTTTATTAAGTTCAATGTAGCATTTATTAACACCTATTATGTAGCAGAAATTATAATTAGGAATAAGACAGAAATCCTGCCCTTATAGAAAGAAGGGGAAGTAGTCAAGAAACCAAACAGATTATTGTAAGTGTTACAATGTTCACATGAAATTCCTTATGTTTGAACAACCTATCATTCAACAGTAAATACTTGTTGAATGAATAATTGCTTGATTCTGTGGTTTCACATCAATATACTTAGTTAATATTTAACAGAGACTAATAATGAGAGAAATAAAAAATTAGCTGACACAGAAAGATGGTCTCTTTCAATGATATAATTGAAATTATTTTTAAATATTTAAGATTAAGGAATAATGAATGGTGGAATATCTACCATTAAGTTTAGTGAATAAATTATACATAGAGCTAAAGCTCCCTGTGTATCCTTTCCTGATCCCACTCCCCGCCCCTCACCCCAAGCCCCCGGGTAACTGTTTTCTAGAATGTGGTCCTTAGTATCCCTGTCCCTTTCCCTGTGCCCGAAGATGTATACCCAAACAATACCCAGTGTTATATGCAATGTTTCCAGGCATGATTTTAAACTTTTTACATTAAAAATATTTTTAGTTTATTATTTTTAGATAGAGAGAGGAAGAGGGGAGGGAGGGAGGAAGAGAGAGAGAAAGAAATATTGATGTGTTCTACTTATGCATTCATTGGTTGCTTCTTGTATGTGCCTTGACCAGAGATCAAACCTGCAACCTTGGCGAATCGGGACAGTGCTCAAACCAACTGAGCCACCCAGTCAGAGCCAATATTTTTACATTTAACTTCTATTACTATTCTATAGTATTTGAATGGTCACACAAAGCTTGAGATGTCCCAAGGCATCACACCGAGGTTATTCTGGAGAACTCCATAAAGCCACCAAGTACAGTTGTGATAGAGCCAGCATCCAATCAGCTAACTTTGACCCAATCCCTACAAAGAACGCTAAGGGTGCATTTGCGGAACGCTCCATTTCCTTATCCTGACAACAAACACTTCTGATTTGTACCAGGGCCCTGTATGAGTCCTTGGCTCATACAGGGCCCTGGTACAAATGAGAAAACAGTGCCATCTCTTGGCTGTGAATGCCAGGCCAAAGGGCAAGGACTGGCGAGCACCTATCAGACTGCTAAGGTGCGGGCTCTTTAGCAGGGAACAGTGGGAAGGATGCCGTTCCCAGCATCCTTGGTATACATCACTTACTCTGCGCCAAGTGCATGAATGAACCACTGACTTTGCGCCAAGTATATGAATTAGCCCACTTAATTCTCACAACAGTCATAGGAGGTAAGTACCAGTCCAGTCCCCCAACTTTCTGGATGTGGAACACTGAGGTGCAGAGAGGTGAATACTGAGGTGCAGAGAGGTGAAGTAACTTTCTTCAGGGTCACGTATGACCGCCGGCTTCCCCTCGATGAGGGAGAGAGGGAGGAGAGAGAGAAAAGTTCACAGTGCCTTTTATGACCTAGTCTTTCATCACCTCTGCTTTATTCTTATCACTAGAAGCGAGGCTCTAAGTCCAGCCCACACTCAAGGGGAGGCAAATACGGCTCTACCTCTTGTAGGGAGAAATATTAAACAATCTGTGGACATTTCTTAAAACGATCACATTTCTCACACTGACTCCTGAGGGGACACCGGGCTGGATGAGGTACGGTGTGAGACCAGGAGGGAGTCACGAAGCAGCCTTCCGCTCCTAGCTCTGCCTCCCGCCACCTGTATGACCTAGGGAAGGTGCCTTTACCGCTCTGTGCCTCTGCTTCCCCAGGTGTAAATTTGGTGGGAGGGAATGGTGGAGAGGAGTGCTTAGAATCTACTTCGTGAATCTAAGTTTAGTAAAACAGAAACGAACAAACAAAACCCCCAGCTTGTATTTCATGGTTACATTGTCTATGGTTGAGAGCACCACTCTGCAGCCAGGCTGGCTAGGAGGCTGGGGGGCCTTGAGGCTACTTGACACCTCTGTGCCGCCTTCCCTGCATCTAGAAGATGGGAGAACACAGTATCACTAAGCTTTAGGATTGTGATGAGGATGAAGAGAGTCAACGTTTGTAAAGTTCTTGGGACAGTGCCACAATAAGAGTTTTTGTTAAATTAAAGCAACCCTTCTACTGTTCTGACTAAATATGAGAAGCAGAGTGCCTCAGGGCAAGCTGCTTCCACGAGTAGATTTTTTTAAAAACATTTTTTTTTTTTTAAGAAAAGGGATAGGAGGGAGAAAGAGAGGGAGAGAAACATCAATGTGTGGTTGCCTCTCAAGTGCCCCCTACTGGGGACCTGGTCCACAGCCCAGGCATGTGCCCTGACTGGGAATCGAACCAGTGACCATTTGGTTTGAAGCCCAGCACTCAATCCACTGAGCCACACCAGCCAGGGCTCCATGAGTAGATTTAAGTGACTGATAACCAACGGTGACATTCTTGACAACCTGTATAGAATGGGCAGCCACCAGTCAGAGTAGATCCGGGCCGTACTGGGTGGTGGGAGGTGGGAGAGGAGGTGGCCTTGAGGGAGGGGAAGAGAGATCTCCAGGGGAACCCCAAGAATTTAGGGTAGCCGCTGTTTGCCAACACTTATTTCAGCATTTCAATAACTGGTATAACACTGGTGCCTACAGAATCAGCGTTGTTTAAAATTAGCAGGATCCGTTGTAGGTAAATGGGCTTCTTAAGGTAATTGAAAATAGATGATGTTTTTAGAGTGCCAAAACCCTGCTATATTCATACTTATTCAGTTTCAGTTCTCCTATTGGTTTGCTGTTCCAAGTACCAGGACCAGTGTGCACTTCAGCCCAATGCCTGCTGACTCGGCTCATTTCCAGGACCTGGCTTTTACAAGAGCAGAATGCTCTGACCAAGTCATTCAGGAGATGGGTTGAAACCGAGGAGAAACCTGAGTGTCCGTGGTGTGTCCCCCAAAATGGAGCTGGGGTGCTGACTACAGAACTAGGTACTCTTCCTTCGGGAGAGTCATTTCAGAAGTCAGCCTTCTGTCCCTGGAAGGAGGGGCAAAAGGCCACACAGAAGAAAGGAAATACTCAGATATTTTTATTTAATTGGTTTGAGCAGAGGTATTTTTCAAAAGCTCCCCACACAGGGATGTAGAGGGCATCATCAAGCCCGCTTCTCTAGGAAGGGACAGTGTGTGGCCTCAGTATCAAGGTCATTGCTGACCCCACAGAGATAGACACCACCTGGCTCTTGCATCTCTCTCACCTTCCTGTGAATACAAAGGCACCAACCCATTCCAGCGCCCTGGGTTTAACTGGCTCCAAATCTATTCTCATCACCTGCTTTGAGGGAGTACTTAACCTGTTAGAGTTAGCCCCAACCCAGCCCACCGCAGAGCATGCCAAGCAAAGTGGGGCCTTCGAGAAGGGATTTAGAGTCTAGAAGTCTTAGCAGCTGCCCCCCTCCTCCGCCCCCCTCCTCGACTCTTACTCGTGCATTCAGTGGCTGCACCGGGCCATTGGCTAAATTTAGACCCCTCTACCTTTTGCTCTGAGAAGCAGTTTCACTTTCCTAGAGGATGTTGCCTTCTATTCCCTAATAGTCCGCTCTCTAGTTAGTAAAGATGAAACCCAGGGAGAAGAAAGAAGAGAGGAATGTCCTGAGAGTGCAGGCAAATGTCCCCGGGTTCCCCAAAAGCCCCACACTGAGGTGGTCGATGACTGGAGAGGAAAGGGGAGAGCTTCCCCTGCTGTCCGCCGCTCCAGGCTGCCTCCCACCCCAGTCAGAATTTCTAGGTTATCACCACTGCCCTTCATCCAGACCACAGGTGGCAGACACAAGGCCTGCGGCTGAATCCAGCCCTCCACCTTGTTTTATCTGGCCCGGCATCTTGTTTCTACCCGACAGCAGCAGCAGTGCCGAGCTCTCGCTTAACTGTTAAGGAGTAGTTCCATGTACACAGTCCTGAAATCACATTCGGCCTTTTGAGGGCAACCACGAGGCTGATGCGGCCCCAGTGAAAGTGAGTTTGACACCCCTGATAGACCATTCATTCTCTGATACCAACCACCCCCACCCCGCTCTCTTTTTCTGAGCTCCACCTGCGTGCCTTTTTGAGCGCCAGTTGGTGGATGCGCCACCTTTGAAATCATAATGGTTGATTGCCACTTTTTAGTTATTTGAACTAAAATAATAAAAATCCCCTAACCACCCTAACTTCTTTTTTTTTTTTTTGGTGGAAAAAGCATAGCATAGTACATCTTCACTGCTCACAAGATGGCAAAAAGGGGTTTTTCTAGAAGTTTCCCAAACAAGTTGGGAAAACATTTACCTGAGGGCAGAGCTCTCCAGCAAAGGGGCCAGAGGGGGTGGCCAGGTGATGACTGGGAAATTCCCCCGGTGGGCACAGCCTGTAGTCCAACCCTCTCCCGCTTTAAGTCCAGATAAGCACTTGCAGGAAGCTTCTTGGGAGGGTGTGCGTGTGGCCAGGCCCCAAAGGAGAAAGCAGAGTTTCTCAACAACAGCCTTCTGGAGTGGGTGATCTGGAGTGGGTGATCTGGAGTGGGTGACTTGGAGTGGGTGATCTGGAGTGGGTGATCTGGAGTGGGTGATCTGGAGTGGGTGACTTGGAGTGGGTGATCTGGAGTGGGTGATCTGGAGTGGGTGATTCTTTGCTGTGAAGAGCTCTCCTCTGCCTTGTAGAGTGTTTAGGAGCATTTTTGGTCTCTACCCACTGGATGCAAATAAAACCCTCAGGTTGTGAAAATAAAAAAAATGTTTCTAGACCTTACCCGTTGTCCTCTAGGGTAGGGGCCAAATGACCCCAGGGGAGGACCAAAAACAAAATGACCCCAGGTGAGAACCCAAAACAAAATGACCCCAGGTGAGAACCAAAGACAAAATGACCCCAGATGAGAACAGAAACAGTTGTTTTTGAGTTAAAGACCCCAAAACGTCAGAACCTGGTGGTTTTCTTACAAACCTCCTCAAAGCTCGGGACGCCTCTGGTCAGATGTGGCCTGCTCCATGAAGCTTCAAAGTCCCCAGAATTCTGACCGACTCCGGCCTGTGGCTAGAGCCATGTGACACCAGAGCCCCTGGCAGCTCCCAGGGTGGGCATCAGAGTCGATGCTGGCACCCTCCCTGTCTTACCCAACCCTTTCAAGCAGGCGACGGGAGTGTGGCCTTGCAAAGGCCAGGAGAGGCCATTCCATGCTTTAGTTTCCCACCAGATTAAAAAGTGAAGATACAGCGACATAAAGTAACAAAAGTTGTGGGACGTTTTCAAACCAGTGCACTTGTGCTAGAATCAGGTACTTACAGGGTTTGTGTAATTACTAACTCACAGCTCTCTGGAGGCAGTGGGAAGTAACGTTGAACTTGGTGAATCTCCTCTCAGGCCGGGCTGAGTATCTTTGGCTGGATATGTGACGTTATTTGGAGGTACGGTGCTTTGGGAGTGTGAGGCCTGAACCAAAATCACTTTTCAGCACCCCAGAAGAGGAGAAAACCTTGATTAGGGAAGAAGGTGAAAACGAGAAATTGCTTCTTAGCTTTGAGTTCGAATATTCACTGGAGCATCCTGGCTCCGCCCCTTAGCCGCCATGAGATCTTGCTCAGAGCACTTAAAGCTCTATGCCTCGGCTTCCTTATCTACGTGATGGGTGTAACTGTACCACCTGGTCGTAAGGAACGTATTTAAATTGCTTAGTACTTGCGCCTAGTAAGCACGTGATGCCTATCTAGGGTAGCCCACACTGAACTGGGCCTCTCCCAGTACAATGTATGATCCAAAAGAAACACTGTGAAGAGGGAGTCACATCACATACGAACTTTCTGAAAATCCTCTTTGTACAACCCTAACTGCCCCCAAGTCACCCTCCTCTGATAGACTCTTGTGCTGGTTTATCCCTTCTCTTTCTGGGGTCTCTGTTCCTGCTTCCCAAACCTCACAGCCCTGTCTGCGACTTTCACGCTTATCTGGCTGGGCGACTCGAGTCTCCACCTCCCCCCGCAAGTGCTCTCTCCTCCTCAGCTGGTGTCTCTGTGACGCCAACTTTTTGTTCCACTGTCTTCCTCTCCACCCTCTTCTGGTTCCACAAAGGTTCGGCAGCTTCCTGGTTGGAACAAAGATGCCTCCACTGAGGCTATTTTTTTGTCAAGGTTTTTTGACTTGTTGGTAGACATTTGAGGTGTCTTCAGGTTTTGACTATTATGAATAAAGTGGATATGCATATTCATGTATAAGTCTTTGGCAGGGGGCATGTGCTTTCATTTCGTTTAGGGCAATACCTAGAATGGAATGCCTGCAAGCTTGCTAAGGTCATTTATTAGTTCTAGTAGCTTTTATGTAGATTCCTTAGGGTTTTCTTAGATGATCGTGTTGTCTGTGAATAAAGACAGTTTTTCTTTTTCCCTTCCCACCTATTTGCCTTTTTTTTCTTGCTTTCTTGCATTTGTCTTTTTCTACAAGTATTGAAAGTAGACATTTTTGCCTGGTTTCTAATCTTTTTTTTTTAAAGAGTTTATTACTTTATCATTGTTCAATCACAGTTGTCTGCATTTCCCCCACCACTCCCCCCAACCCCAGCCAAACCCACCTCCCTCCCTTTCTCCCACCCTCCCCCTTGGTTGTGTCCATGTGTCCTTTATAGTGGTTCCTGAAAACCCTTCCCCCCACTGTCCCCTCCCCCCTCCCCTCTGGCCATTGTTAGATTGTTCTTAATTTCAATGTCTCTGGTTGTATTTTGTTTGCTGTTTTCTTTTGTTGATTATGTTGCAGTTAAAGGTGAGATCATGTGGTATTTCTCTCTCACCACCTGGCTTATTTCACTTAGCATAATGCTCTCTAGTTCCATCCATGCTGTTGCAAAGGGTAGGATCTCCTTTCTCTCTGCTGCGTAGAATTCCATTGTGTAAATGTACCACAGTTTTTTGATCCACTCATTTACTGATGGGCACTTAGGTTGCTTCCAGCACTTGGCTATTGTAAATTGTGCTGCTATGAACACTGGGTGCATAGGTTCTTTTGGTTTCTAATCTTAAGAGATAAACATTCAGTCTTTTATCACTAACTATGTTATGGGTTTTTTTAATAGATTCTTTTTTACCAGGTTGAGGAAATTCCCTTCTATTTCTGTTTGTTGAGAGTCTTCATGTTGAAAGTATGTTGAATTTTGTCAAATGCCTTTTCTGAACCTATTGATATAATTTTATGGTTCCCCCTTTATTCCACTGCTATGATGAATTACATTGATTGAGTTTTTCAATGTTAAACCAACTTTGCATTTCTGGGATATACTCCACTTGCTCATACTTCTTGACATATTTTTATTTATTTATTTATTTATTTATTTATTTATTAAAGATTCTATTTATTTATTTTTGGAGAGGGGAAGGGAGAGAGAAAGAGAGAGAAATATCAGTGTGTAATTGCCTCTCACCTGGTCCCCATTGGGGACCTGGCCCGCCACCCAGGCCTGTGCCCTGACTGGGAATCGAACCAGTGACCGTTTGGTTTGCAGCCCACGCTCAATCCACTGAGCTATGCCAGCCAGGGCTCCTGGCATATTTTTAAATTGAGATGTAATTTACATACCATTAAACGTACCCTTTTAAAGTACAAAATTCAGTGGGTTTTAGTACATTCACTGAGTTTTGCAACTCCAACCACTATCTAATTTCAGAGCATTTTTATCGCCCCTCAGAGAAACTCTGCACGGCTAGCCGTGCAGAGTTTCTCTCCATTCCTCCCTCCCCCCAGCAGTCACTAATATACTGTCTGTCTTTGCGGACTCGCCGTCTACGGACACTTCATGTAAATGGAAGTATGCAATATATGACTTTATGTGACTGGCTTTTCTCACTTAACATAATGTTCCCAAGGTTCATGCATGTTGAGGCGTGTATCAGTACTTCACTCCTTTCTATGGCCCAATAATATTCCATTGTATAGAAATACCACATTTTTGTTTGCCCACTCGTCTGTTGATAGACGTCTGAGTTGTTTCTGCATTCTGGCTATTTTGAATAATGCTGCCACAAACAGCTGTGGACAGGTTTTTGTGTGGACATACATTTTAAATTCTCCTGGGCATATACCTAGGACTCGTGTTGCTGGGTCCTCTATCTTTGCTCCATGTTTGACTTTTCAGAAACTACCAGATGGTTTTCCACAGACGCCTCCCCATTTTACATTCCCCAGCCATCTACAAAGCTTTCACTTTCTCCACATCTGCACCAGTACTTGTTATTCAACTTTTTGATGACAGTCTTCCCAGTGGTCATGAGGTGGTGTTGTATTGTGGTTCTGATTTGCATTTGCCTATGACTTATGATGTTAAGCACCTTTTCATATTGGCCATTTATATATCTTTTTTAGCCATTTATATGTCTAATCTTTTTTACTTAAAAATTGATATTTTTATTGTTGAGTTGCATGAGTTCTTTATATATTCTGGATACTAGATCTTTATATTATTCACGAATATTTTTGGTGGGCTGTCTTTCACTTTTTTTGTGAAATTTATGCTACATTCTGTTTCAAGTTTTTCATGTAGAGGATTTTATCTGATTGATATTTTATATTCCAGACTGAATTTTTATGGAGGTTTTAGGGGTTGTTGAACATGGCATAATCACTTTATAATAGCTGAGACAAGATTTTGAAATAATTTGGAATGACTGGTTTTAATTACAAATCTGTAGGAAGATGAATTGAAATCTTCTTCTAAATATAACTATTGCTGTGCTCTTGCTGAAATTAAAGCTGAACCTGAGATTGGTGACTTACTTTTTTTGTTGAAATAATGTCTTTTACTTTCTTGATAGTGTCCTTTTAAGCACAAAAATTTTTTATTTTAGTGACGCGTGAGTTGTATATGTTTTCCTTTGGCTGCTTTTGGTGCCATATTTAGGAAGTTCTTGCTTAGCCCAAGAGTTTTATAGTTTTAGATCTGATAGGTCTCTGGCCCATTTTGAGTAAATTTTTGGATGGTTTGTGGTAGGGATCTGAACGTATTGTTCTGCATGTGGATATACAGTTGCCCCAGTATCATTTGTTGAAAAGACATTTCTTTTCCCATTGAATGGTCTTGGTATCTTTGTCAAAAATCAGTTCACTATAAATGTTGGGGTTTATTTCTGGGCTCTCGAATCTCTTCTCTCAACTTATAGGTCTATCTTTATGCCAGTACCACTCTGTCCTGTAGTAAATTTTGAAATTAGAGAATGGGAGTCCTCCAACTTTATTCTTTTCTCAAAATTGTTTAGGCTATTTTGGAACCCTTGCAATATATGAATTTTAGGATCAGTTTGTTAATTTTTGCAGAAAAAAAAAAAGGAAGGCAGCTGGAACATAATACGAATTGCATCAAATCTGTAGATCAATTTGGGAAATATTGCCCTCTTAACAATGTTAAGTCTTCCAATCCATGAACATAGGATGTCTTCCCATTTATCTAGGTATTCTTTAATTTCTTTTAATGATGTTTTATGGTTTCTGGTGTATGAGATTTGCACTTTTTAATTAGATTTAGTCCTAAGTATTTTATTCTTTTTGATATTGCTATAAATAGAGTTGTTTTCTCGATTTCATTTTTAGGTCATTCATTGCTAGCATAATGGGAATGTAACTGATTTGTGTATATTGATCTTGTGCCCTGAAACCTTGCTGAACTTGGTTACTAGCTCTATCAGTTTTGTATGTGTGTGGCTTTCTTAGAATTTTCTATATACAAGATCATGTCACCTATAGATGTAGTTTTACTTTTTCTTTCAATCTGGATATTTTTTATTTCTTTTTCTTGCCTCATTTTCCTGGCTAGCAATTCAAGTACACGTTTGAATAAAAGTGGTGAGAGTGGAAATCCTTTTCTTGTTTCTGATCTTAGCAGGAAAGTTTTAGTTAATCTTTCACTATTAAGCATAACTTTAGCTATGACTTTTCCATAGTTTTTTTTCTCTTTTGGGACAGTTGTCTTCACTTCTAGTTTGCTGAGTTTATCATGAAAAGCTGTTGGATCTTGTCAAATGCTTTTCCTGCATCTATTGAGATAATCATCTATGCTTTGTTTTTTATTTTCTTAAAATGATGTGTTATATTACATTCATTCATTTTTACAGGTTGAACTAATCTTGCATTCCTGGGATAGATTCCACTTGATCATATTGTATAATCCTTTTTAATATGTTGTTGGATTCAATTTGCTAATACTTTGCTGAGGATTTTTGCATCTATATTCATCAGGGGCATTGGTCTATAGTTTTGTTGTGATTTATTTTTCTAGCCAAGGTATCAGAGTCATATTGGCCTCACAGAATGAGTTGAAAAGTATTTTCTCCTCTTCTAATGTTTGGAAGCATTTGAAAAGAATTGTTGTTAATTCTCCTTTAAATATTTGGTAAAATTCACCAGTGAAGACATTTGGTCCTTGGCTTGTCTTTGTGGCAAGTTCTTGACTACTGATTCAGTCTCTTTATTTGTTTTTGCTCTATTTGGATTTCCCATTTCTTCTTGATTAAGTTTCAGTAGTGTGTGTCTTTTTAGGAATTTTCTATTTTATCT